>JBBBVU010000019.1:14137301-14157841 GCA_037177055.1 Atherinosoma microstoma
TCTTATGAGCTGTCTTCCTCTATGTGCCTTTTAAGGCGTTACTTAGCCCAAATAGTGAAACGTTGCATCTATAAGTAAAATGAACGATAAAACTTGATGATCCTTTTATGGTGACAGCAAAGTCAAAAGCAAAAGAGTTTCAGATTCCTACTTCAGAGGTACAGCAAATGTAGCATTGTTTGAAATTGATTTTGAGAAGAGAAAAAGGCGAGTATGCCAGCACTGATAATCACAATATTAAAATAAAAAAAAATAAAAAACATATCAAGTAATACATCATTGACCTTTGATTTTGTTACTCTCTGCACCTTTAAACTTCTGCGCTTCTGACCCGTTTTGATGGTACACTGAGCCATCATTGCCCCGCAGCTTCCAGCGGCTTTTTATCTCCAGCTGGTGGCATCAGGGGAAAGCTGCATTTTGCTTTATGTGTCCATGTCACACACCTGCAACTGGATATCAATACATTGGCTGTTTTGAACATGCACCATGGCTTATTCAGGAAAGAAACTCAATGACAGAGCACGAGTTAACATCTGACTGACTTTTATTGGCTGGAGAGAGCTCAGAAAAGAGGCAGGATGCAAGTTGGATGCCAAGTTAGCACCAAAGTGTGAAAATCTGCTAAAGTTCAGGTGTGCTGCTTTAGGTTGTCTATTTCTCTGCAGTTTGTCCCGCATGTTAAGTGTTTACTCAGGGTTGTGTGTGGCATGGATACAGACAGGCATGGATACAGACCTCACAAACAGGCAGTCAGGATGTGTGACAACATTTGGTGAAAATTTGACAACTTCTCATTTGAAGGATTTCAGACTGGACCGTTTGACATCTTCACATCCTGGGCAACGATCATTGAGAAAAATGGTTTTATTTATTAGTCTGATAATTCAACCCAGGGATATTATTATAACATCAATAACAATGTCATTTTTGAACAAAAAACATTTTCTACATGCATACATGATTTTTTTCTTTGATAAACACCAGAATTGGTCTTTTATTCATTTGTGTTCATGTTTGCCTGCAAAATAATGAATGTTTGTATCTTCTAGAGAGGCTCTATTTAATTAATTCCATCAGTTTGCTGAGCTTTGTCAACCATTGTGTATACCCTCTGCCCTGTAAACCGGATGTTTTCTGCACTGCTCTGGCTATAGTATGATTGCCATCATCCAAATACCGACTAATCCCTCTTACGAAAGTAACTTTTTCCTGATTTTCTTTTTCTGATTTATTTGCTTTCATGTACAGTTGTATTTCAAGATATGGTCTGATTCTCATCTAGGTTACAACCATTGTATTGTTCATGTTCGTTTTTTAAACCATTATTGAAAAATCCTCAGTGTAGGTCGGAAGAAGAATGTGTTCCTCAGTGCTAATGATCCTAATGGAGTTTGCACATCTGGAGTTCAATCAGTGGGACGTATTTGGCAATGTGCGCTAGAGTCGGTAAAAATGTCCAATCAAAGGAAGTTCATCTGGAAAGTTTACAAAGTTTATAAGATTGTGGATAATCATCTGAACACAACATTGAGTATTAATTGATTATTAATGGAAACAATTTAGTTCTGTAGCTTCTAGATTATTCCAAATGTGAAATGCAGAGAGCTCAAGGGGGTCAATGAATAAACAACAGATCATGTTCTTTAACTTTCCATACAATATGCAAATCATAATATGCTGTAAGATTGCATGGAGCATTTTGTTCCAGGAAAGACACCTTTAAAAAAAAAAAAGAAGATAACTACATGCTTAAAAATGACCAAAGAACACCTTGATGGTCCAAACTTGGGAAATGTTTGTGAAAAAATGTAAATCTTTTCTGTATAAAAGGGCACTGGACCCCAACACAAAGATGAAGCACGGGGGAGCATGAGGCTGATTTGCTACTTCCACACTTGGAGATCCTCAAGGATGATATTAGGACGGGTTTCCATCTGCAGCAGATCAATGATCAGAAAAGAGTTCACCATTTATTGCAGTTATACTGTAAGCTAACATACAGAAAATGCTGCAGAATGACCTCAAACCCAAACATCCCCAGAATGTGGGTTTAATTACCAAAAACTGAGACATAAACAAACAGATCTATCTTTGTGTGCAAGGGAATACATTTGTGTTTCTGTCTGCAGGTTAGGAAGACAAATTCAGTCTAAATACATCAATAATACTGCAGGTAGTTTATAGCAACCAGCTCCATTTGTCCTTTGTGTGCTCTTAATTTGTATGTATACTTAAGAAAAAGGAAATGTTAGAGAGTGTGTGTGTTAATGTCTAGATGAAGACCAAAGGCAGAAAGGTGATTAGTGAGCTCATGCGATTATCCTCTGTCCATGGAATTAGTTGATTAGAAGACTTATCTGAGGATTATGGGCCTTTTGGCTTTCACTGATAGAGCAAAACAGAAAGCCAGGCAAAGATGAAAGTCGCTCTGACGTCATCATTTTCTTTTTGAAAAAGCAAAGGCTGTTTTTTTTCCCCTCACTCTCATTATCATTTAATTGTGGCCTGATAAGCTTAAAAACAAAATGCGGGTCCTCAATTCCAAACATCAACATGTTTTCCCCCCTCATACAGAATAAACGGACCAGCTTCCACCTCAGGGGTCATTATTTATAGTCTCAGTCTCTGTAAAGTCTCCGTTTAAACTCTTCCTCTCCAAACTGTGGTGATCAGACGAGCTTCTCTGTCATCCATCACCTTGGCGTCTCCAATGTTCTTCCCACTCCTTCTCCATGTATCTGCCTGCTTCAGAGCAACCCTCCACCTTCTCCTTCTCATACGCATTCAGCACTGCCATTATCTTCCTTCCTTTCCTATGAATAAATTGAATGCATCAGTGTGTTTGAGGTCTCGTCCGACAAGGAGGACAAGAAGGTGATTCTGGGGAATGATGGGAATTTCGTTTCTGGTGTGACATGGGATGTTTGGACTGTGAAAGGCATGTGATGCATGCACTTTAGGGGCAGGTTACTGCTTATATCTTGGCAGCAAGTCATTCTTAGATGACCTCGGCCACAAACAGCGATCACATTGATTCCTCGCTGACATATTGTCCACCTTTCTGGAGTCTTAGCACAGCTTTTGTTTTAAGATGTATCCGCTAAAGCAACCATTCCCAAACTGGGGTCCCATAAATAAATTTGGGATTTTTATTAGGGCATGTAGGTGCTTTGTTACAGCTGTGAACCGAATCCACTTTATCCTCCTTGTTTATAAAGTTTCTGATAGTTTTCAAGCCTTACATTTAGTATTTTTATCATGGGTGTCCAGAAACTAAGTTAATACTGGTGCTAAAAATTTGAAATTGGCCCTATTTGGGCCAAAGAAGCAGATTTTTGCCGCAGCTGTTAACGTAATCCCCCAAAAAACACTTTATGCTTCCTATTTATGCAGTTTCTGACTGTTTTAAAGCCTTACATTTAGAGGACGGCTGCAGGACGCAAATACCAATGTATATGTTAATTTGGGTGTTGTTGCTCAAAAAGTTTGGGAACCACTGCACTACAGTACTCTTGCATTGACTGCGGAGGTCATGTACTAGATTTGTTTAATTGATTTTACCATGAAACGTTTGATCAGTGTCTAAAGCTGCTGTTCAAAAGGTTAGGCCTCCTTTCTTGTATTATTATTATTTTATTAGAATGAGCCAAACGATGCAAATCACTGTAGCACACTAACTCCTAACAAGGACCAATGTTCCTGTAACAGAAGCAGAATGTGGTTTGTTTTTGTTTTGCTAAAATAAGTAAAGTTTCCTGTGAAAAAAAATGGTACTCTGATGGCTGCTTTTGTTAAAACCACACATAAACAATAAAGTACCTCACTTATGGAATTGTAAATTTATAACTCTTTTCATAGCAACCGCAACCAAACAGTTGACATTTTTTTAGGTATCATTTTGTCCAGATCCATTAAAGTCATACACGACAGACAGAGAGTCAGTGATCTCGCCTCAACTCACTGTTGCTCCATTCCTCTGTGTCAAGATTCAGATTTTAATTAGCTGATGATGAGAACCGTCGCTTATATGAGCGAAGATTTAGCAATGTTGGTGCATTCATGACAAATGGGAAATAGAATTTCATCTCCAGACTGGGAAAAATAAATTAAGGAATGTCAATTAGATGTCTGATTTGGGAATTCTAACTGGTGAGGATGCTGGAAATTTCTACTGTGGTAGTATGACGTGGAACTAAACTGCAAATCTGAACGGCTCTCTGATTTCAGACTTGAGGATGAAGCAAACTCTGATTTCCAGAGTTTCACATTTTCGTTGTTCAGACCACAGGCAGCTTTCCAGTTGACCTCAGTGTCTTTTCACGGAGCTCAGGTCTAGATAAGGTGGCAGCATTTCTGGATGCTGTTTTACTTTGCATAGCAAGAGTTTTGACCTAATTCTGTGGAGTGTGCATTGATGAAATGGGTTGTGGAATTTGTTACAGAAATGTTGTGCAGCCCATGCAGTGATTTTCACTACAGCACTGAGTCTGCTTTAAATGCAGCACTGTGTCAGGACTTGGAGATCATGGACATTTATTGGTTTTCAGAATGAGAATCAGACGTACTTTATTGATCCCAGACTGGGGAATTGCAGCATTATAGAAATAGAAAGAGAATGAGACTTAAAATTAGATAAACTACATGATGCAAAAACATTATATGCAATACTCACTCAACAAATATCCATATAAAAACAAAAGAAAAAGGAGAAAAAAATACTATATACAATTTACAAATGACTATTTAGCTTCATCTTTTGCACAACTGAAAAAAAACATTAATTCTATTTTGGATCATTTACATGGAAACAAATCTATATCCAGTCAGAGTCTGCTTTCTATTAACATTGCTAGTTGTGCTGTTGTATTATTTAAAACAAATAAATAGTTCCACCTTCTTGTATCATATTATACCATCTTTCTATAATTTCCCATCACATGTAGGGGTTTAATTATAGCCAATCAGTGTGCTCTGTTCCTTTTTACATTTTATGGCACTATTCTCACATTTCAGAATTTGTTGTTCTTATTGAAAGTGGTGGACATAGATTTAGTTTTAATTCTTTATTTTCACTATTTATCTAGTATACATCCAGCATATACACTTATTGTTCACTTTATAAGTTAAACCTCACTCGTAACAGGTTGGACCCCTTTTGCCTTCAGTTCTTCATGACATAGATTCAACAAGTTGGTGACCGTGGAGGCCATAGGTGTACAGTGAACATAGTCATGTTCAAAAGAACAGCTTGAGATGGTTTTGAGTCGTGTGACATGGTGCGTTATGGTAGGCTGTGAGGTTTAAATGGTAAATGGACTGTACTTGTAGCACTTTTTTAGTCACATGTTGACCACTCTAACAGTTTTAACACTACATTTCACATTCACAAATTCACACACGCTCACTCATACAACATTTCTATTATTTTTGGAGCTGGGCTGGCAACAGAGGTGACCCACTATGGGCCCCGAGTAAGGCCCTAAACCCCCCAATAATTCCCTGGATGCTGGAAAAATGGCAACCCACTGCTCCTAGTGTAAGTAGTGATGGGTTAAAAGCAGAGGACACATTTTGGTGTATTTCGGAAGACAAATAAAGATTTCTCTTTTTCTTTATTTAATTATCACACATCATTCATTCCCTCATAGACACATCGGGAGGCAACATGGGGTTCAGTGTCTTGCCCAAGGACACTTGGCATGTATTCAGGGGAACACAAATTGATCCATGTAGACGACTGCTCTTCCATCTGAGCTACAGCTGCCCTTAAACGATACTCAAATTGGTACTAAGGGGCCCAAAATGCGCCAAGAAAACATCCCCCACACCATTCCACCACCATCATCAGCTTAAACCGCTGATACAAGGCTGAATGGATCCCAGCTTCCATGATCTTTACACAAAATACTGACCCTGCCATTTAAATGTTGCAGCTGAAATGGAAACTCATCAGACCAGGCAATGTTTTTCCAACTTCTGTTGTCCAATTTTGGTCAGTCTGTGTGAGCTGTTGCCTCATATTTCTGTTGCTCACTGGATATTTTCTTTATTTTAGACAACCATAAACCATACCATAGAGATGCTTGTGTGTGAAAATTGCAGTAGATCAGCATTCTCTGAAATACACAGACCAACAACCATGCCACGTTCAAAGTCACTTAAATCCCTGTTCTTCCTCATTCTGATGCTCAATTTGAACTTCAACATCTCATCTTGACCACGTCTACGTTCTTAAATGCATTAAGTAGCTGCCATATGATTGGCTGATTTGCTATTATATGAAAAAGCAACTGAGCAGGTGAATCAAACAAAGCGACTGGTGGCTGTGTATACAACATGTATTACCTTAGCTAACTATTCTGTCTGATTATCCATAAGTTTGAGTTATATATTTTATATGCATCCATTACTTATCTCACTTTATGGCTTCACTGCCATCAGGATTCCAACACATGTGAATGTGTTGCTGCCACAGTGTTAAGGCTGATTCAGTGTTTAAATGAAAATGTCATCATTTTCTACTTTGGCATCAAAGAGCTCTTCAGCACTCTTTCTATGTTAACCCTGTGAGCTGTAGACATAGCACTGATTTACATCCTGTAACACCAGAAAAGAAAAACCCCACTGAACCCACATTTTATACCAATTTAGACACATATTCTATGTACACAGCTGCAGGTGTAAAATGTTCTGTAATAATTATGCTATTAACTCCTGGAATGATCATTTGGATGTGAATAGAGGTAAGAAATCAGGTTTTTGGACTGTGATAGCTGGCTGTGTTTGCTCCCTGGCTGTATCACCACGCAATGGATGAATATCCAATCAGCACAGTCAATTTGCTGAGTCATGCTCGGGTTGCTTTCAAATACCCTGCAGGTCCGGGGGAATAATTAAGGAACAGAGTTCCGTTTTCCCGTTGAGCTATTTTCCACCTATTTGTTTATTTCCATGGCTGAAGAAATGGAACTCTTGTATTTTAATATATCGAACATCTGCTTTTTACATTGCTGTAAATGCCTGATATATACCTCCCAAAGCTCCCGTTTGATACAATTACAAATGATCATTGTTACATCTGTGTTATCCAAAAGAAATAAGGTTGGAGTAGCCTATGGGGGGGAAAAAAGCTGAAAATGGATGTTCTTCATCCCCAGAAACTACAGTATAAATGAAGACAGTATTTCTACTTTGGGCTGTCTTCCTCCTCTTCCCTCCTAATGTTATTCATTCTTTTGCATTTCAGTGCAACTGCTCTGTTCTCTGAGTTTGCTGATGCATAGAAATAAGTGCACTTTAAAGTTTTGGAGGTGAAAAAGCAAGGTGCTACAGCAGTCAGAGACGGTTCAATTACCAACCGTTATATTGGAAAGGTAAAGGGACAAAAATGCTCATATTTTCTCATTTAGCCATTTTTTTCTTTTCTTCCTCTTTTTTTTTAAAAACTAGGCTGTACCTCTTTCTCTCCCTCGCCCTGCATTGCATTGTTCTTCGCTGTTTAGCACCATGCATTAGCAATTCTAATGAAGCACAGCGCTGTACTTAGTTTGATCCACGGGGAGGGATACGAGGGCATTTTTACTGAGGAGGTAGAAGGTATCAAAGGCAGAAGACAAGACGCTTTCTCATCTGCAAAAGAAGAAATGAAATGTTGTAGATGTAAATGTGAATCTACTGAAATCTTCACAACAACTAGGTAAAAGAGTTAACCCGTCCAGGTTTTTGATGCTTGGAAAGTCGTGAATGCACGTTACCTGAACCCAGATTTTTGATGAATGGATCCGGTTTTTTGCCAGCGAGTTGGACAGCTGTTTCATTACTTCCAGCACATTGTTGCTCCCGTCTTGCATAATGTGGAGTTTGAGGCGCACGCAGCCTCTCGTTTCTTTGGTCACAGCTGTTACTAGACTGCCATCTGGGTTGTTAGACTTTGAGGAAAGAAGGTGCAGACAGGTGTGTGTCAACATGTATGCCTGAATGGTTGCTTGTGTATCCGGGTCTGCTGTTTCTTTCCCCCATCAGTGTGTGTGCGCGCCCTCCCTGCCTGTCCTGTCTGCTCCGGCCCAGCAGCTGCCATCCCAGGCCAGATAGGATGACATGACCTTCGCTGGTAATGAAAAGGCACTGACAAATCACTGTCTGCTTCTCATGGAGGGAGAGGCGGAGGAGGAGTGATGCTGACGCCATCGTCTCTCTGTCTTTTTCTGGTGTCATTATTTTATTTAATTTTTTTATTTTTCTATGCAAGTGTGTCTACATTTATGTATCCTGTGCATAAGCGGCGCCGCACAAAACACAGCAGAGATGACGGGATCTGCTTCGCCTCTCTCTGTCTGCACTGGGTTCCCTGCCTTCGGCTTTTTTCCCCCCCAACCTAAATTGGCCTTGGATGAAGAGAGGGATTGTCTTGGCAAAGATGTGAAAAGGATATGCCTGGTTGCGCACCAGTCGTTTCAGCAATCTATTAAGTACAACGCAGAGGCAAGAGAAAGCGTCCCCCTTTTTATTTATTTATTTTTCCTGTACCACAGCCTGAGCTGCATTTAAAACATGAATCTGCAACCTTATGCTATTCTTCTTTATTTCAGGAAGAGCAAAGTGTAGCAGACACAGGTGTGTATGTATGAGTCACCTGTTATGATGCGGTACCAATACTGTTTTGGTCTCATCCTCACACCCACACCGGCCTCTCTGTGCCTCCCCCCCCTCAAACTGTTCCCTTAACTCACACGGGGAAATGCTTTTTCTGTGTTTTTCATTCTCAGTTTCACTATTCACTTGTGCATCATCTCTTTTCACACTCCCTTTTTTTATTATTTTTAGATAGACTTCTCTCCCTGTGGCTCTGACACGCACTCGCACAGCCGCTTGACATTGATTTCCAAGCTGACTGGGTCATGTTTTATATTCTGAGTTGTGGCGAGTTGGCAGAGCGTCTCACGGTCTGAGGCTGTTTACCCTTCGGTGGCATCGTGACGGCCACTCCCGGCTGCGACACCGTGGGTGCATGCTCGCTATATTTTAAACATTTGCTAATAAGCCTTTTTTTCGCACCGACAACATTTACGTAAAATGATCTCCTTGTCAATTTTTGCCATTACAGGTCTTGAAGAATACAATAAATTTTCAATTGCGGATCAAATTTCAATTAACCTTTGCAGTTGAAGCGATTGAAAACAACTTCAATATATTTATGTTCACTTGTCCCATATATGCTGCAGGTTAGAGTTGATTACAGCATTCTGTAAGGTTTTGCACCTCCTGAAATATTGATCACTGGCCACTTCCTCCTTGTTTGGTGCATGATCAGCAGCCTGCCAGCCACTTTATCCTCAACCCACCTCTGTGTGCACATCTCCAAACAGCATTCTAATGTATTATTAATGGTCTCACAGTTGCAAACGAACAGCCCACCGCCCACAAGTATCTATTACTCCCTGTTGGTGCATTTTAACCAATATGAACTGCAGAGCAAATTGGTCCAATTAATTTAAATTAAGGTGGAGAGGGAGATGGCAGGATGGGGAGAAGATAGCAGACAGTCTTTAGAAGACGAGGCAGTGAAATGAAGTTGTTTATCTGACAGGAAGGGGTTGCTTTTTATCACATCTGATAATATTGTAACCACCAGCATGAGAGTGCTTTAAGCCCTTTTTTTTCCCCTTAAGATGCTATTATGGACAGTAACTAAGCAACAATACATTGGCAAAGAAACTGTAATTAGCAGCTTTAGTGTGAAGCTGAATTTAATTAAAGTGTTTTAATTTTGTTCCTTTTTTTAAAAAACGATCCACTTTCTCCCCTACAGAAGCCGGGCTGTCGATGACTTTTATCCCTCGAGCGCAGACCTTCCCCAGCTTCCTGTCTAACGAGCCCGAGCAGGAGGAGAGCCACCACCAGGAAGAGGCACCATCGCCCTCTAGTGGCTGTGAATCGGGTTGCAGCCTCAGACCCCTTCAATGACAGCTGTGGACACTGAACTCACCACTGTAGAGAGGATGTAGAAACCTGTATAGTGACATGTGTAATATATTATTTCCTGGTCATACTTACAAACACTAGTGTCAACTGTAGAGCGAGCGGTATGTGAGACTGTGTGATTGTGTGATGGGTGAATGCAGGTGAAGTCAAAGATTGCACCAAAAATCCTTTGTGTTTTATGTTATCATCCTGTTAGAGCCTGCATGACCCACTTCCTTATACACTTTTTTTCCTTTTTTTTTGTGGAGAAGTTAAAGGCACCAAAACTGCAAGATCTACTGTCAAAAAATGTCTTAGAATAGAAAAAAAAAGAAGAAGAGGGTTTTGTTCCAGAGTTGATGAAATCACATCAGGTTCAATCCAGCAATTTGCAGCCTCAGCAGCCGGTTCAGGAGGAACTCAACCAGTTTTGACACGTAATCCTCCCACACTTACCGAACTCCGCTTTCTCTCAAAAATGTGAAATCGATCAATGCCTTACAACAAAAGAGCTTGATGTTCGTGGCAGTGATGAATCAGCTAAAACCCGTAATCGGTTACAACCAGAAAAAAGGCAAAAGTCATTCAGAGACGCGGAGACGTGCTTCAGGGGGGGAAAAAAAGGGTTGAACCGTCGTGTCAGAAATGATAAAAGTGCAACCCTCTCGCAGCCTCTGCTTTAAACTGCCAGCTTTACCTTTCAGCAAAGCAATTTGATTTTAATAGCTTCCTGACTCTCCGGCAGCTTCATATATAGCAAGAAACCGATAAGTTGTTCATTAGCAGGAGGTGTAGAAAGACTGACCCGATGGCAGGAAATGTGCAAAGCAGAGGTTAATCTGGTTCATATAAGATGATAGATTTTTCCCCAACAATAAAATAAACCCCCAGGAACATTCACAACAAATACAAGTTGAAGGAAGCGGAAATTTGCATAATCGTTATGTTGCTGTGTGATTTTCTTCTCCTACCTGGCAGGACCATCTGCTACTGCTGCTACTAATCTACTACTTCCTCTCCCCCATATTTACTTTTATTCTCAAACTTAAAAAGATTTGCAGATTACAGATCCAAGACAGAACTAACAGAAAGGCAGGACGGAGATTAAAAAAAAAAAAAGTTCAATCATGAATGTATGTGCTGCTTCCGCTACTGATTAAACAGTCCTAGTTATGTCGCACACATGTCAGAGGCCAGCTCATCGATTCCAACTTCAACTTTTATCAGATAAAGGATCCGAAAGGCAGTCAGGAGGAGGAATAACAGCAGATTAATGAGGCATTTTGACCATTCGGCTAACAAAGCAGGTTGTGTTTATAAAAGATGGACGTAGCCTCTGGTTTGGAAAAGTGAAGCCGATGCAGAAGTGCCTTAAATCTGAATTATTTCAGTTCTTTAATTGCGATAAGAAGTCCGACGGTCTAAAGCTCCATGATAAAACACATTTACTTCTCATTTGAAACCTTAGTCAATATTTTCAAAAATGAGTTTATGATGTCTGCTTCAGTTTCCATGCCTTCAGTAAAGAGTGATGATCCTGTGTGGAGTAAATAGACCCTTTAATGTCTGTAATGTGTGGGTGTCTGCAGGCTCCACCTTACACCCACAGCATCTGTTTAAATTAACATGGTGATCAAAATGCTCAACCGGTGGCATCATGGTGGTTATGTCCATCTTTTATATACAGATGATGATCCTCATGTTACCAACCTCACATCCATCGTAATGGCAGACATGGAGCTACAGCTACCAACTGGTCTCACGTAGTCTAAAGATCCTTTTTACATTTAGATTTATGACGTGTCATCAGAGAAAAATCTAACTGTTTCTCATGCTGAGCTGCCAAAGCTTGGCAGTCGGGGGTAGCTTCACTGTTAGCATATAAACAGGGTATTGATCTTTAACATTGATTATCCAAAGGTAGACTGGTAGCATGGTATTCAGTGTTTGATCCTTTGAATTTGTTTCAGCAGCCACACATATATACATATAGTGCATCATTTTAGGATTTGGTGGTAGGGATCTTGTTAATTATGAAGAAATTGTAAAAAAAAAATTAAAAAAATTCCAACTTAATATCAGCTAACAGAGATGACAAACTCCAAATATTTTAGCAAGAGGCTCGGACATCCTCGCTACAACCTTTGCAGAGCTAGACGGAAAAATGACGTTAGCGTTGTAACTAAAACTACTTCAGAAAAGAAATCTTTCCGTTGCATGGCTGGAACGTCCTGGCCGAGTACAAAGTGCCTTCCCACATGGACCGCAGTGTGAGATCCAACCAAAGCCACAACTTTGGACTCTTAGTTTACAGCTGTTGACAGGATAGTTGGATCTCTGCAGTCAAAAATAACAACAAAAAAAAGTTTGAAGTTTTCTTAAATTATTGTTGACCCAGCTGTGAAATGCCATGTCAAACCTGAAATAGCTACTGACTATAAACACTTGCTGCATTGGCAACTGTTATTAGACAAAAAATCTATTCAACATACAGTATGAGGTCGATATTATTTCATAAAATCTAAAGATATTAGAGTCAACAACAGTTTTCCAGTGACAATCGATTTGTTAGAAGCAAAGGAGTCTTTTATTTTTTCTTCCTGTTTGTTGTCTGTAAGTCAGTAGGTTTAAGATTTCTGAGGAAATGGAAAAATACAAGCACATTTTATCTAAAATTCACATTTTGAAGTCACCTTATCTTTTTCTATTTATTTAAAAGAGCCCCACCTTCATAGAGAAGGCCGCTAGTTGGCATCTGAGAGCGACAAGGTGGCTGTTTACAGATCTGGCCGCATGGCCAAGTTCAAGTGTGGTTAAATAGATGTAAATTAGACCCCCCCTGTAAGACCACTGGAGAAAATTCTAACTGTTTTATGTTCCTCGTTGACAGCTTTCGTTGTTTATTGTAGACATTCGCCCGTTTGTAGACGTGTCAGATTTCTGTTATTGTCGCCATCTGATTGTTTGTGTCCCACGATGTTTTGTGTTCTGTCAGTTTATATTTGAATAGCACTTTGAATATGAGTGTAGGACTACAGTTTTCACTAAATGTACATATGTAATGTTTTTGATGATCGAGAAAAAAAAAGAGTAATAAATTGAATGTTCTATCACGTATCATCATTTTTTCCCTAGATGACAGGTGGAAGATTTAAATGAAGAAAGAGTAAAACTTTTTCGAGATAAAACTACAGCGGCTTTAGAAGCTTCGAAGTCTTAGCTTTTGCTAAAAGGTAAGAGTAAAAGAAACATTTTTAACTCATGTAGCTCGGGAAAACTGGTTTGATTTTTCTTTTCCTCTCTAACCATGCTCTCTTACAAAAGCCTTGACAGCTCCTTCCAAGTCGTTAGATCATTATTCGAACCTTGATTCATGTGGAGACAACGTCTTATATGGTGACTCAGTATAGGTAAACAACCCACAGGGGGGTCAGGTTGATCAGTGAAACCCATCTGATCTCACAACTCAAGTGTGTGAGTAAGCTCACGAGTCTAAACATCTGGAAATCCCCAATCAGACCTGAAGAAACCATTAGAGGCAAAGCATCTTGAAGAACTTGTGGTTATTTGTCACACGGTGACTAAAATGGACCATAAGATAGCAAGAGCAAAGCTAATATTACTGTACTGGACACGGAGATACCGTGCATGTTTTAACATTAGCCATTGCTTTGGTATCTACTAGGAAAATAAAGCAATGTATTCTTTGAAATGGTCAATTCAAGTTTACAGAGATTTCTTATTAACAGAATAATATTTTCTATTCTACTATCCGCTGTTTGTTAAACTGTTTAATCTTATAAGATTATTAAACCTTTTAAAACCTAAGGTCACCCAATTAGGGGATGTTTAGGCCAGATGGTGCCAAATTGCTCTAAAATGGCCATTTTGGAGACCTCACCTTGAACTATCTGTACTAAAATCTCTCTAATTTTGTTCTGCTTCACTTTATTTGAGTTGGTCTTTGCAGAGATAATGTTCACATACATAGAGGTTTAAAGCTACAGCTGCATCTTTCCAAATGGATATTCATTTAGCTTTTTTTAGGCAAGCCTGAAACTTTTTTCATTTATGCTATGTACCATCTTCATTTATTCTTCACCACTGACACATATACGGAAATATCTTCACATCTTCCCTTTACCATGAGTCCAAAAAGTGTTCAAATAGTTTGTTGCAGAGATACACTGATTTCACATTTTTTTAAGATCAACAATAACTTGGCTTCTTGGTAAGTATTTACATTCAGTTTCCTTTTTGACAAACTCCCACACCACAGGAAATTCACTTGCTAGAACACTTTTATTGTTTTGTTTTTTTGCCGGTCTCCACCATTCTCACACATCAGTTTCAGTACACATCACACACACAGAATCGCAAGTATCATCACAGTCAAATGTACAGTTACAGTTTCTGCCGTTTCATCAGGAACAGCAAGAAGAGAGAGAGAGAGAGAAAAGAAAAAAGAAAAACAAAGAAGAAACTATAATGTCCTTTTTTTTGTTCCACATTTCTACCTTGTCCACATTTGTCTGGTTTCCTAGGGAAAAGCCCATACATCCATTACTGCCTCTGCCACTGCCTCCATTTCTATGGAGATAAATGAATTAGATTACACCAACAGCACACAGCTTAATTGTACCACAGTGCCATAAACCTCAAGTATTGATATACAAAAGAAGCAAGCCCAGAAGTAAAAAAAAAAAGAAAAAAAAAACAAATACAAAATTGCCGACTAGTTGACAGTTCATCATGAAAATGACTTCCTTTTCCACATTCATAAAGCAGAGAGAAAACAGAACACACACTCGTGAATAAAAGGACAGACAAACTATACGGAGTCATAAACTGCAGCCCAGGATTTGCTAATTAGAGTTTAGCTTTCGTACAAAAGAGTGTGCAGGAGCTAAAAAAGCAGCCATCCTAGACAGAAAGCCTGGTGGGGAGAGAAGTAGTCTCAAGTGATGGTACATTCCTGAGTGACTGCTTTTTCTTCTCTGTTAGATGATTAGACACTATTGTCAAGCCTTGAATGGAAACCAGGAGGGATGAAAGTGAAAAGAGTGCAATTACACAGGCTTTTGTCAATCGTTTTACCCGGGCGTTAGGGAAGTGAAAGGAATGATTATGCTGGCTTTTGTCTTCTCTTCTGCGCGACGGTTACTGTCAAATATTGTTTTGCCAAAAACAAATGTTTCCTCAACAGTAATTACATACTACATTTAATTAGTGGGAGCAAGGCCGGTCCCAAACATCCCTGTCAGCTTTCTGACTCCGAGACGAGCGTCGGCTTGTTAACTCGGTTCAAACTGCTGTGTGGATATTAATCAGAGTCAGCGTGATCCCGGCATCTGATTAAAAAAAAAAAAAAAACTCAAAAAGATAATTACAATCTGCACTTGCCAATATTTGTTTATTCTTGCTCACATATACACTGGTGAGTTGTGTGTGTGTGTGTGTGTGTGTGTGTGTGTGTGTGTGTGTAGCTGAGAGTACAATGACAGCTGTGAAAGTCACAAAGTACATCCTCGCATCATGCCGTAGTTACAGCACATATGTTCTCTTATCCCGGTGTTGGTGTGTAGTTTGGAGTGATCGCACAGTCTGCAGGTTGGCATAGATCGGGCAGTTTTTTATCTGCCTGGACTTCTTTGAGGTCCTGGGACACATGCGGATGTTTTCATAGAGGTTTGGCTGTGAGAAGGTGGGACATGTTAGTCTTTAAGGTGTTAGAGAAACAGATCTCACAGGTGATTATCTATTAAACCAACAGTGCAGCTGCTTGGTAAAAGTTTACTCCAGAAATGTAAGAATGTGTATTATATTAGTCCAAAAAGGTCAAATTAAATACACCATTTAATTATATGCCATACTTATGATAACAAAGTTTCGATTTCAGATATTTTCTTTCCGACACATTGGAAATATTTTCCTCTTCCACTTTATCCAAACTACACTGTTGGTTATTGTGACGTATTAGTTATTCTAACAAACATTAATGATGTGTCAGGCCATCAGGTGATGGGGAATCCTGCATAATGGAAGATTAATTGTAAAGTGGAACTGCATTGTAATTAAGAGCATATCTGATTAAAAGGTAGGGGAGGGCTTTAAAAGTGTCAAGTGTAAAGACGAGAGTAGATAAAATGAGGAAACCAACTCCTACCTGTCTCTGAGACGGGTGCAGTTTGACTCGGTACTCCTCTCTCCTGTTCTTCTTTCTGCGGTGATGATCAGGCGAAAAGGAAAAGCAATGAGCTTGTAGGTCAACTCCAATACCGTTATTATTTTTTGGGAGTTAACATATTTCGTCTGAAAGAACTAATAACAAAAAAAACAGGATAAAAGTTGTCAAACATGCAACAGACCAACAAGTTCAACATGAAACAGATGTTTCGTGGCGGTTCTGATTCATGCTAATGTTAAAGGAATATTCATTTTTTAAAATTCAGATTGAGCTCTCAGTTTGGAGAATTATGGAAGAATCTTGGCTAAGCTAAGCTAAGCTAAGGGCAAGTCAGGAGGCAGCCACAGATGAGCAAATATCCACCCCTAAAACAACTCTAACCTTAAAAGTTTCATACCAAATGCTATTTATAGGGAATTTACCATCAGACTTCTATCCACGTAATCAGCAGTCATGTTGGGCTCTGCCTTTGCATGATGGCTGCTAAGTGTATCATGCTGCTGGGAGCTGAATCAGACTTGTTTGGCATGACTTTCGCAAAAAATTAATCAGTGATTTGCTTTTGTGTTCTGCTTCCTATCCTTTTTTCATTCTTTTGGATTTTAGGACTGGACTGGTGAACTCCTGAGTCACAGCTAATTAACAGCAGAACACATGTGGGAGCCACCATGTGAGCAACATGGACATTCTGTTGGAAAAAAAAAAGGGACAAACAGCTGTCTGATGTAAAATTCACTGGGAAATATTTGAGGTTGGAGCTGTTTTACATAAAAATGTGCTCTGTGGAAACAGTATGAGAAGCTGTTAGCTTAGCTCTTCCATGAGAATTTACCCCCTCGTCAGCCAAACTGAGAATGCTCTAACCACCGTCTACAGCATGTAGCTGTGTGTTTTTAGGAATCTCTCAGTTTAGTTGTCAAAAAAACCGAAAAGAACATGAACGAGAGACCAATTTCTAATTTCTGCTGAAATACACCAAAGGATTACCTGTGCCTCATTGCTACTATGATGATGGCAATAAGCAGAGCAAGTCCAGCAGCTCCAGCCCCGATGTAAATATACATCATGTATAATGACAGGCTGAATCCACCTAGTTACACAAGGAAATTAAAAAGAATAAGCAGAGCTTAAAAGAAATGACATCAATGGATTTTTAAGAAATGAAACAGTATGGTTTGTGGCATAAACTGGTCAAAACACAAATAGCTCAGTGCTCAGAAACTTTGTGGTTTTACATGATGAATGCATTAGCCCGCCTTCACAAGCATTGTTTCCTTCTTTTCATTGTCTTCCATCAATCACTGTCGCTACTCAGTGAGGTGCATTTGCACCAATGAATCACTCTCTGTATGAAAAACGTATTCATCATGTAGTCATATAGTTGCATGTGTGTTGTTTTACTACCTGGAGCAGCCACGCTGAGCTGCACGGTGGTGGTCTGCACACCCACGTCAGTGTTAAAGGTACAGCGATAGAAACCGCTGTCTTCCTCTGCAACATCAGTTAAGAGCAGACTGACGTCCAGGTTGTCGGTGCAGTCGACTCTGCCCCTGTCGCTGTAGTCCTCGGACACCAGGCCGCCCTCCACCTTCTTGCACACTCCGATAATGCCCCAGGGATTGCCATGAAGCATCCTCTCCAAAATGACCTGGTAGACGGTGCCGTTGTGTCGGTGGTCGCATTTGATGGTCAGGTTGTGGCTTTGCGTCACTTCCAACTCTCTGTCTGCCACAGTCACCTCTGGGGGAGGGGTTTCTGTAACGTTATCTTCTTCTGGTGGCTCGTCTGTGAGCACAAGAGTGAGGAAGACGCTGTTTGTTATAAAAAAATATCTTAATGGAAAGAGCAGAATGATGTTCAATTAAGTTTAATTTCTAAAATTAGTTTTCTTTTAGTCATTCAGGAGCAGATAGCCTCCTCAGTGTTTACTATCAGAGCATTTACCTAAATCCTCCACCTGAATGCTCCTGGTCCATGGCCCCTGAGGGAAGGTCTGAACCGAACATTTGTAGAGCCCGATATCTTGATGAGTGACGTTCCTAATGGAAACACTTCCATCCAAAGGAGTGGTCCTCAGGAACTCTACTCTCTCTCTGTAATGTTGAGAAAAGGCAACTCCATACTCTGGATGGAACACAGCCAACGGATGCTTGTCTGGCACTTTGGTCCAGGACACCATGCTGAGGTTGCCAGTCCAGGGGCACAAGCAGTTCAGAATCATCCCCTCCTCCAGCCGGATCGTATAAACCTCTTGTGCCTGGACAGCAACTGGACACAAAGCTTATATCTGTCAGCATCTGAGCTCAAAATCTGCACTCACTTGTAGAGAATAAATAATAATAATAATAATAAAAATCTAACCCTGATATAAGAAGGTTTTCACCGGTTTTACTTAAGTTTAGAAGCTCGTAGCATTAAGGTTTTTACATTTACCCCGACACAATCATCTCCCCCCCTAAGATTCTCCTCCATGTGGAAGATTACCATCGCCATTCACTTATTTGAGGCCGTCCCTTGGGTAATGGTAATTAGACTCATTTAAGCCAGCACCCAAACACAATTGACAAAAGATCCATGTTCTCTAGAGATCTTTCTCTGAGCTGAATGTCCACTGATTAAGATCTGGCAAGTCTAGGACAATGAAGTGTTACAAAACTTTAAAAACAAAGCTCTCCTTCCACTTATTTCCTCCAAGTCGAATAAAAAACTGTAAAATAAAGGACTTTGTGTGTTACTATAAAAAACTGAATCAGAAATAGACTAATTTGTTTTAAAGCATATCCTATGAATCAACGTCAAACATGACTTCCAACTTTGTAAATAGTAAAACATTAACAGATAAGACCAGTCTTACAAAAATTATAAAACATTAAAAATATTTGATCAAAACTATATATATATATCAAATAAATATGTACTAAGTCCATACCTTTGAGAAAAGAGAGAAAAACAAGTACCACAAAGTACCAGTAGTCCTTTTGTACAGCTTCCATCTTGCCCCACCGAGGGAGAATGAAAGCTGCATTGATGAGACGAGAGGATAGGCGGCTGAGCTGCACTTCCTGTTAGCTCTCTGGCTACAGAGAAACACTTGAGCTACTGGGACACAGTTCATGGTAGACCACTGTTCACTCATTCAACACAGAGAGGCACTCTATCACCAGGACTGGGGAATGGATGGCATACTCAGGAATCAAAAGCCAGAGCCAGGGGGTGGGGGTGGGGGGTGGGGGTGTTGATGTATCTGTATCTATATCCATCTTCAGTTTTTTTTGTCTTCCTACATTTATTTGTAGAACTATAATCATTCTAAAACCCACCCGTGAAAGCTGGTGGTTTACACCAACTAGCCAAATAATGGTGTGAAACATGATCTTCAAACCACACAACATACACACAACCACACAATATAAAGCCTTTAAATGAAAAGACAACCCCGATGCCGAAATCACTTTAATATAAAAATCTAATCATATCTTACTGATACAAAACATGATAGAAACAATCTAAATAAAATTCAGCTTTTTAGCAGCTGGGACAGGTTTTCCAGGCACTTCAGCAGGTAGGAGGTCAGAGGTTCCTGCTTCTTTGCATCTATAGTTAAAAACAAATATTAAAATTAAAAACATAAAACCCCTGTGTGGAAATGTGTCCGTCATCAAACTGAGAAAAAGGCATACCTTTCTTAGAGATGGTATATGCCTCCTCAATTTTTAGTCGAACAGAGGAGCACTTCAGTGTTGTCTTGGCCTTGTAGAGAAATAGATTGGAAAAGCAGATTAGAAGTTATTTTTGCTCATAATAAGAAGCAAAACAGCTTTAAACTTATGTGCCCGTCGTACAAGTATAAATCAAATCAGGTAGAGGGAAGACATGCCATGATTTCATTTTAAATGATAATACCAATAAACATGATGACCAGTGTAAGGTTTATAGTACTATTACCCTCTGATTGTTGTGGAGCAGCGCCCACAGCGCAGAAGCTCCCATACAGCAGGTTTCCATCTCTCTACTGTCGAGACAGGACAGCAAAACCTTCACGGCTTTATCTGGAAGAAAGATAAACAGATAATTAGGAGTATTCATGAGTCACAGAAAAACCACTGAGTTGCAAAAAGAGCGGTATTGTATCTTTCTTTTTTAATCCAAAAGCAAAAAAAAAAATACAAAAAGAATTTTAGTCACCAAATTGCCAGATAAAAAAGGTACTTTGATATAAAAATCCAATCCAACTTTATTCATAAAGCACTTTCAAAACAACATCGTTGAACAAAGTGCTGTACACGATATAAACATCATACTAAACATTTTTAAAAGACATAAAAGCAATAAAATTACTAGTAACAGTAACACAGAATAAAACAATAAAATGGAATAAAATAGAATAAAA
>JBBBVU010000019.1:14157941-14210277 GCA_037177055.1 Atherinosoma microstoma
GTACTTTTCTGCAATGTAAAGCACCTTGAATTGTCCTGTACATGAAATGTGCTCTATAAATAAATTTGCCTTGCCTTCCCTTTTTTGTAGATGTCTTTTATAAACCTGAATTTTCAACCGTCTTTTTTTTTTGTCAGCCCAATTCAATCATTTCTGCCAAGCGCTGTACACAGAATCACCACTTTTCATGCTAAACATTAAGTACAATTATTAAGATCTTGCACTTGCATCCCCAGCAGCTCTCTCTTTACTTTCCTTCTGTTGTATGAAACATAAACTTGGACATCTTACCCACCATACATTACTATCTCCAGGACGGTGACAAGGGGTTGCACTGCCGCTCTGTGCAGAGGATACCATCCATTCTCATCTACCTGACTGAAGGCTGCTGGGAAATCACAGAGCTCCTGCAGGGCCAAAATGTCACCTTCAGAGAGGAAATTTTAGATAATTTTTTATCAGTGGTTTTAAAATGTCACCCCAATTAAGATGAATTAGATCTATTTCATACCAGTAGTTACCTTTGAACCCTAAGCGTATTTTGTTCAACAATGCATTCTGTTGGGAAAAATCTCTGCAACCACAAGGTGTATTTGCATACTTTTCATGTCATATTTAAATGAACACTTGTGAGATTTGACTAAATGTGTAAAATACAGTATTTTTTACACATTATTTCTAAGGGTTAAATTCACATGTGTCAATAGTGCTGCTGAGTTATGGCTCCTCCATGGTATTCTTCATTATCTCCTAAAGTTTGGAAACAGTGGACACCATGCGGTCAACCATGTACACCAGGATTTTACTTTACCTTGTTTAATGGCTCTTACAAGCTCTTGATCTTCACTTCTACATATTGAAGTGGGGTATTCTTTCTGGCATGACTCTTGAATAATCAGCTGGACGTTGTAGTCCAGAAGCTCATCTTCATCCATGCCATTGGCTGTGTCCATACCTCTGACATCAAACTGGCAAAAACATGTAAAGCTTAACTTAACGTGAAATCAGCTAATCCATTTCCAAAAAGCCGCATTGATGATATTTGGGTGAGTAAACTGATTCTAGTCTAAAACTTTTGCTGTTAGAAATGGTTATGCATGACTGTACATGTAGGACAAAAATGCAATGAGCATGATAGTGCTTGTTTACAAAGACATATTCAGCACTTGAGGTCAAATGTAGGATATATTTTTAGTAAAGTTTATTTCAATTTTCAGAATCTTTGACCTTTTGCCTTATTGCTGTTGATCAGACGTAGCATTTGTGATCTAACATCAGCAGTTCCATATTCCCATCTGAACTACCGCTGAAACAAAGATTAAATGGGATTAATGTGGCTGTCTCACCTGTTAAATGTGTCAGTGTTGGAGTAAAAGATCGAAGCAGGAGCAGCAGCACACTGTTTGTGTCATGGCTGAACTGCCCCCCTATCCTCACATACAGTAAACACACACAAGCACTGATCCATGCTATTTATAGGTGTCACCTGTTCAAGTGTAGTGAACATGTAGGTCATTCTACAGCAGCAAGTATAATGTCACTCTGTACACATTTCCATCAGCTAATGATAAACAATAATCAGCTGGCTACTTGTATGAATTCCTTGTCATTATGATTCAGCAGAAAACTGACATTTTTACTCCAGAGGAGATCAGCTACAAAACTAACAAGCACAAAAAGGTCAGAGAAAACTAAGCTAAATAGCACGTAAATACACTACAAAGATCATGCACCAGCTTTTATACCTTCTAAGCTCATACTTTTAGTTTTATGGTCTTTATAAATTAATTGTAGCAGACTGTTGACAAGCTACTGTTTTACTGAGTCATTATAGAAGGCGTAAAGGTAAGCATTAGCCTTAAAGCAAGCTGAAAATGCAAGTGTCAATGTTCGTGACAAATAAACATGCACATGCATAGCTGTGGTCATCCTAATACTAAGCTCACAGACTTTCATACAAATTCTGCAAACTTTTTGCTATTCAAACCATTCAAACATCAAAATGTTCAGGGTTTCTTTGAGGAGTTAGGCTATGACTTTGTGGTGTCTTAAATTTTGATAGAATCTTAGCATTTTGGAAAATTTTAAAGCATTAAAGCAAAACTTTGCCAAATCAGTCATAGTGCGTGTTCAAACCAGTCAGTGTGTTGAAATCCAGTTGCCACTGCAGCTCTTACATTATCTGTGGGCTGGATAAAAACATTGGGAAGTGTGTTTCTCAGCCTCGGGATGCTACGAGTCAGAGGCAAGGAGTTTTAAAGGTAGGGTAGGAGATCCTGGAAAAACGCTTTGAGCAAGCTACATTATGTAAATACACCATTCAAAAGTCCAAACCCCTTTCTTTGGACTTCCCCCCCGAAGCCATGCCTTCAGAGCACAAGAACACACTTGTGTGAGTGTATCGATAAGTTTGGAGTAGATACTTTGATACCAGCCAGTAAAAGTATCTTGATTGATACTTTTTTGAATATCAAGATACCACCACCGCTGATAAAAAACATGACATCAGTTTGCTGCTATCGTGATATTGCTACTGTTAGTGATGATATTTTTTTTAAATATTTTACTGGTCTAATGCAGGTTATTGCACATTATGATTTATTACATTTCCAATCCAATCCAACTGTATTTATAAAGCACTTTTAAAACAACAAACGTTGAACAAAGTGCTGTACACAATATAAACATCATACTAAACATTTTTAAGACATAAAAGCAATAAAATTACTAGTAATAGAATAAAACAACAAAATGGAATAAAATAGAATAAAAGAAAACATAAAAGAAATCAACAACTCAATATGTGTTAAAGGCTAAAGAAAAAAGGTGAGTCTTAAGAGAGGATTTGAATACAGAAAGAGACCCAGCCTGTCTAAGGTGCAGTGGCAGTGCATTCCACAGTTTAGGGCCAATAACAGAAAAGGAATGGTCCCCTCTGGATTTCAAACATTACTTGGTTTAGCACACACATCTTTAGGCTCTATTATCGGATGATCTGAGTGAGTGTCATTGTGTTGCATTGATCTGGTTCGTACTCTCACACCCAACATTCACACTGGTTTGGCAACAATTCTGCTTCTGAACTTTGATCAGAATAATCTGTTATTCTGCCCATTTCCTGCAAACTGATTGAATTCACATCTGTATGTGTATCTTCAAAAAAAAAAGAAAAAAGAAAGCTGAATGTAATATTTCCACAGGAAACCAAACATACTGTCACATGACGGTTCCCCCACACCTGGTCTTCCAACTCCCACCTGCAACTTGCACCAAACGAAGGGGGGGGAACGTTTCTCTGTTTCAGTCTTGGTGACTTCCTCTGCTTTCTTCTTCTACATGTCTGAGATTCTTTCATCTTCACCCGCCTGCAGCCCTGGTCTTTGTCAACACTAACATTAAAACCTGGTCTAAACGGCAACATTGTGATACCAAACCTGGAACACTTTTATGTAGATTAATTAATCCTATGTGTTATTGATTAGCATTGAGAAGCAGTGACTCTTCACAAGCTGATAGCTGTCCCACATAATCTGTTGTGAAGATAAGAACAAACACCTAGGGATCCGGCTGTGTGTTTTCAGTGAGTTTAGAATACCTGGCAGCTGGTTGCACATTACACACACACATCCATTTTTTTTTTTCAGATTTATGGTTCAATTTAACATTTTGATAAATACACCTAATCTTCTTTTACGCTCTGAACGTGGTTCTGCAAGCTCTCTAAAACAAACATCTACAAGTAATAGCACGTTGCTACCATGTGGGTGTAGTCTCTGATATATACAGAATTATCTGAGGTGGTGGGCTGCTTTTGGTTGGGATGGTGCAACTGAAGCCTCGTGAAGCTCTGAATCACTTTGACATGACTGAATTGAAGCCGACTCACTGCTTCGAAGCATTTCATCCAGTTAATAGAGCGACGTCTGCTGGCTGTGTGTGCGATGCATTTGAGAGGAAAGGATGACGATGCTGCTGTTCTCGTCTGGGTGTCCCTGTTTCATGATTGACTTTAATAAAGGATACACTCAACCCTGTGTTACTGTTTTCATCCTGTTAATATAAGCTTCTTCTTTTACACAGCTCCTTATCAGACATTTCATCGCTAATTGACATAGCCAGAGCCAGGAAGCTGTCAATCAAACAAATATGCTGCTAATTACTAGAAACAAAGGGAAACAGCTAGTCTGTCTTATATTAAGCTCACATATATCACCTCCCGGCGCTCCATAATTTAAGCACCTATGAGAGGAATGTGGATCTTCTCATCTAACACAAAAGCAGATAGTTGTCTGAGAATGTGAAACACGTTTCATATAAAATCTTCTTTTTTATTTGCTCTCTGAGCGAGTGCAAAGCGGCTTAAACAATCACCAGAGTGATTTCATACCGTGGGTGATGATGTGTGACTTGTTGGCGGGACAGAAGCAGAGATTGTGAAGTGTGATCAGCGCATGTCGCCGATGCGGCGCCAAGTCTGCTAGCAGTTCCAGAGCTCCGGTCACCTTGAGGATACTCTGCTGGCCGTCCTCAGCAGATGAGAGACTGACCAGCAGCCTCAGCCACAGGCCCAGGAGGCCCCCACCACCAACACCTCCTGATGCGGCCTTCACACCGGCCGCCTTGGGCATTGGTACCGACAGGAAAGCTTGAAGGAAATTATTCTGAGAATCACAAGAGAACAATGACAGTTCCGGCATCGTATGAAGGAATTATATGCTGCTACCAAATTTAGAAAATATTTCCTCTTTAAGAACCGGGTAGGTGTCACCTAACACCTCGGTCGCGCTGAGTTTATTTTTATGTGACTTGTGAAAACACGTCTAATGGGCAGTTAAAACTATAATAAAACTCTTTCAATCAGATGTCCCAAAGTTATTTCTAAGTTAAGTAAGTAGTAGAACTCATCTAATCTTCTTTGATTTGGCACCAGTCTACATCAAGAGGCCATACCTTCTGCAGGATGCATCTGCAGTCCCGTGATACAGCCAAATTAGCCAAGAGGGAGAAAGCTAGATTCTGGATGGCGCTGTTGTCTGGGGCAACCGTTGTCAGCCTCATGACAGACTGCATCAGAGAACTACTGGAAGAGCCTTTAGATCCTGCCACCACACCGGGGCCCCCACCACAGAGAGAACTGCATGCTGGGAACAGAACAAACAAAAAGAAATTCATACTTTGTATTCCACTCCTTTAATATTTGGTTCCGTTTCTAAATAAAACAAGCGAAAGGGAATTCTCATGGCTGCTTCACCCCAACAACATGGCATCATGTGTGGAACATTTTCATTTTGTTGAGCCAATTACAGCTGTGTGACGTGTTGTGGTGTGTTTCAATGTGATGACCATTCTTACTGCATCTGGTAAATGTCAGAGAAATACTTCTAAGCAAAGCATACAGGAAAAGACTGGTTGGTCATCATATAAGCAAAACTACACCTCTCACCTTAGTTTTTATCACTGGGACATTTTTCCAACTATCTGACACTAACTGTTCATTTTGGCCACAGGATGTGACTGAAGTTATAGTTGAGGCAACTTTCATGTCTTCACTTTTCAAACGATTTCCACTTTTCATTACCAGAGGTGTGCAGTCGCTGCGCTGCAGAAGGGCTGCAAACATGCAGCTGCAGTTCAGCGAAGCACAACAACACACACCACGTGACTGGTGTAAAGCTGGCCTTCATCTCATGTCTTTAAGGAAGAAACCAGACAATTTATAACAAGGAACCTGTTTAAGTCTAAACATATATATTTAAAGAAGTAATATTAAAGCACAAGGATCTTATGTTGGTTGGGGCTAAACATTTGGGGTGTAAAAGGTTAGAAAAACTGCTTTAATCCAATCTTTGTTACCTGCTCATGATCTCATTATTAGATAAAACCAGTATGGACTCCTAACTAAATTTAGTCCCTTTCAGTATTGATAAAAGCATGAAACATGGTTGGAACTGCTCGTTTCTTTCCGTTTATCTTAAAGCCCGCTAGCTTGGCAGCCTGCAGTCCCAGTGGCAGCAAAAATAAAGACTAGCCCATTGGGTTGCACGGCTGTCTGCCACTTTCCCAAAACATCTCTGAACGGCTTCGTGGGGAGTTGCTTTTCAATGTGAAGACCGTCGACTGAAATGAGGTGCACTCAAACAGCACAAGAGTCGGGACTGAGTTTTATGAGGGAATGTTAAATAATAAACTGATCAGAGTGACAATTGGGCTAAAAATAAACAAAGACTTGAAAAAAAAGGATCTTTTAAAGCACCTTTGACAGATTTTTATTCCCTAACCCCCATTCAACATGACTGCTGATGATAGTTTTCTGAATCTGTGAGGGAGGAAAATTACTATCTTTACCAGAGTGAGGCAACAGCAATTTATTCTACAGGGTCGTCAGAAATGTAAACACGGATTTATATTGCACATATAAGCAATACAAATTAAACATTTCTGTTGTGGCATTAAAATGAAGCCAGAAGCTTGTTAAAGAAAATAGAAAATTTGTATGACTGACAAACTGACAAATGTTGCTTATTTTAGAATTTTTGTTTCGGTTATATTAATCCTACTAGCACAAAGCAACATGTATAAGTTGATGTTACCATGAGGTTCTTTGAATAAAGATAAGCAAGTTCTGCTTTAAATGGATCTCTGATACAAGGAACAGATTACCAGCTGCTGCTTGAAATTCAAGTACTTTGCAACCTGCAACATAAAGGGTATTTCATTCTAAGTAAATGTAGGAAAAACATGTATTGTTGTCTTTCTTTTTTTTGTTGTTTTTGTTTCTGTCTGTCTGGTGGGGCAAGGTTTGAGGCTGCTACAGAAATATCTCATAAAAATACATGTGACAGAGATAAAAAACAACAGTCTGACTTGAACTAGCAGTGTTAACAAAGCTCTGGATGATGGTGGTAGACTGAAGATGAAAGAGGGAGTAGAAATGTCGGCGTCTCTGGAGACTGAGCGATAGCCTGAGGGCGGATGGTGTAATACTAAGCCTGGCTGCATGCAGCTTGAACACAACCTGCTGTTCTGTTAACCTTTAGGGGAATACTGTGCTACAACTTCACTGATTTTCTGGTGCTTTGCTGCTTGAGTTTATTGGAGGTCTAAAGCAAGTGAGTTCAGATCAGAGTGTACACAAACGCCCACTGAGGAACTGGTGCCAATCAAGTCTATATGTACAAAATCCTCTTATGTGTTGCACAAGAAAAAAAAAAAATCCTTTCCTAACAGAAGTGCGCATACATACAAACAGATCAAAGTAAAATTTCCTCCCCTTAACTTTTTTATACATACATGGTCTTGACATTTGCATAATGGAATATCAACATTTCAGGCAACACAGAGATTCTCTGTTCTTCTCTACATCACCTCTCATTGGTCTGAAACTGCCTGCCGCACATGCAGTGAGACAGCCATGCAGCCTGATGGATCCTGACACTGTGCCTATTGTGACTGGCAGGCAACCAGGCACTGGACTTATACAGTGGGACACAATGTTGTTCAGTGGTCACTGGAGAGGACAATGGGACTCTTAGTGCAAAGTGTGTGTGACTCAGTCAGATTGCTAACCGCAGACAGAGGCGATGGGCAGGCACGGGCCAGGCACAATGCCTGCTCAAACACACACAGACACGCAGACCGACAAAACAAGACACACACATGCAGACCTGCTGTGCAGTTGGCCGTGTAGACACACAGAAGCTCCAGCGCTGCTTCCATGGCGGGGTCGTCCAATAGGAGCCAGGGCCAAAGAGCATACAACGCCAGTGTTAGGCGAGCATCTGTGGCAACCATCTACAGACACACACACACATACAAACAAATAAAGCGCTTGCACTTTTACAGGACTGCAAACAAATTTAGAAACACAACTGTAAACCGCCACTGACTCAAAGGGCCACTTAAAAAATGAAAACCAGCTGATATACTGTGTAAGTAATGCCTCAAAGAGCTAAAGAAGCTAAAATTGCCGAAATGTTAGCAGGGTTGTGCAAATTGAGGTGAATCTAATTAGAAGCACAGCACCAGCACTCTGAGGTTTCATTAAAAAACAATTAGAAGCAGGGAATTAAAAGGCAGGCAATGAGACTCACTTTGCATTCATCGTTGCGGTAAAGAGCACTCTGCAGGATCCCTGCAGTGAGCTTGACTCCCTTTAAATAGCCTCCTTCCTGATAATATGGAAAAATAAAAACAAAGAGCAATATGTTTGATTGTCCCAGATTAAAATCAACCTTTATTACACTCATTAAAAACTCGACAAGCAGAGGAAGAACTTTCTGCTGAATAGCGCGATGCATATTCATTGTATTTATACAAAAACTTTTTCATGTTGGATCAGTTTGTAATTTTTCTCAACAAAAAAATTTACAAAGGCAGGGCAAAAGTGCTGAGAGTGGAAGTTTCCAGACAGCCTCTGCTCACCTTTTTGCGGTGAGAAGCCTTGCTGGGTCGGACCGACTCCAGCTGGAGCTGAGAATGAGTCTGCTTCAGCTGCTCCACACAGCTGTCAATTAAACCGGCTAAAAAACAAGACAGTGAGAGGCTGAAAACTGGGTTGAGATGAGACAGATTTGAGTTTGTCGTCAACAGTATTTGACAAATTGACAAAAAGAAAATTGGCTCTTGTTGATGCAAAAAGAAGGGGGTTTAAAATGTAGGTTAACAAACAGAAATCAGTGCACAGGTAACAGCTGAACTGGCACCTGGTGTTTGGGGAAATTACCATTGGCTGCGTGGTTTTGGGCTGTGGGACTGCAGGCTAGCAGCGTCATCAAAGCTCTAGCTGTAAGCTTCTTTAGTGGGTCGTGGAGGATCCTCTTCTCAAAGCTCTGATATCAACAGTGAAAAGGGGACATGTCTTTTTACTCTAATTTATTATTGTAGTATTTTTTCTACTTCTACTTTAATTTCCTACTTGCTACTCACTGTTATAAAATCAAGATTTCTTGATCTATGGGATGATAAAGTACCATCTATTATACCTTATGATTGTTTCATATTATCTTACACTCAGAGCTCTTTAAAACGTAGTGGTAAGCACAGCATGGATCTCAAGCATAGTATTACAATATATCAGCTCTGGGGTTAACAACAGCACTGATGGCTGAGGAGAAAATCGTTTATCTGCAACCCCTTGAGCTGACCTGTAGTAACAGTTCACACAGCTGGCCGGCCGAGGGACCAGTTAGGACGTCCGATAGGGTGCTGCTTCGTTTAGAGTTTGAGCTCGAGATTTCTTTAGTCTCTTCTGTGAAAACCGTGCAGATAAACTGCAGGGCCGCTGTGTGGAGAAGAGGCTCTCCAAATGTCTCATTCACACACTCTGATAATGTTCCTGCAGACATGTAGTGAAAACAAAAAGTGTTAGCTTGTGAGAAATGATTTCTTTAATGAATGAGGCTAAAATACATTATGAATCACAAAACAAAAAGCTTTGTTTAAACCCTCTGACAGCTAGAAATTTGTCTGTGACTGAGGCTGTATGCGCTGCTGGAGAACACATTAATCATTTGAATTTGCGAGCCCAGACGCCGTAAACATTATAAACATCTATTTGCAGACAAAAACTCAGAAAAACAAAAGGCTCAGCATTCATCTTTTACTGGACTCATCACACTTCTCCCAGCATATATTAATCAGAGGAGAAGAGATAGCTTAATTATCATATCCATACACCTTTTTAAGAAGCAAAGAGCAATGATGCAAAAGCTCTTCCTTTGTCATCTGCTTTAAGAAGCACTGAAGTAAGGCTTCATCTTATTTGGTAAAATCTCAGTGAGATATTTAATTTTGAGAAATGACTTTTGCCAGAGTGTACCTGCAAATGTCCACCAGCGCCTCCCGAGTGCGGCAGAGACAGATGGGTGCGATGCCGGGCTGTCTCTCTTCACCGCCGTAGCCAGGAGCATAAACATGTCTGTCCAGCACACGCAAACCACATCCTGGGTACCTGCATCTGAGGAGGGAAAGAGTGAGTCACAGATTTTATGACACCAGACGACCACGAAGCCACACACGGATCACACTGTACGGGTAAGCTGCAGAAGAGGTGAAGCCGTTTTTTTCTCTGAAACAGATACAATACAATCTTTTTTTTTCCGCGACATATTTCTCTGACCTAATCCTTTGGTGTCCAGCATGAGGACTTCCACCAGAGAGGTCAACAGTTGTTTCAGGAAGTCCATCTGGCCAATCAGTTCCTTGCTCGCCTCGATACATGACCGGAGCAGTTTGGAGAAGCTGGACAGGAACTGAAGTGCAGTCACAAACTGGAAAAACACACATGTATACACACACACACAGATTTATCAACAATGCAGGAAAACAAAGATATACTGAGCTGTTGAGGTTGGAGAGGAGAAAAGAAATGGTAACAAGGCAAAAAGGGTATAAATATGTGGATGCTCTGAGCATAAAACTTGAGTATTCCACCCACATGGAAATCTGAAGGTGCCCTTAGATAACCTAGTGCTACACTGAAACTGACACTATACCAACCCACAGATTTTTTGGGGGGAAAAACTCCTCACAAATGTGCTCCTATCAGTGTTTTTCACCTGACTTTTGATGCATTCTCTCTCTCCAAGAAGGATGTTGGGTGTCTTCAGCTCAGTCAGACATGTTACAATGGGCCCAATATCCACTAGACTGAGGAGAAAAAGAAACATGATGGGAAAAAGAAACTAACCAGAGGGGGGTTACGGCAACAATAAACAAGTATCCATGTTAGAAGTATTTACTTAGGCAATGTTTTCTGAATATAAGTGATAACATAAAAAAAGCACTTAAACTAAAACAGCTAAAAAACTAATCTTTTTCAGCTTAATTCAGAGTAAAATATCATGGAAGGAGGACGGAGAATGAGGCCTGTTACCTGGCCAGGACCTGGAGGAGCTGGTTATGTTGGATGGCAGTGAGGGTGAAATCTGGCAGGATGGCCATCAGGTTGGTTAGCAAGCCACAGTGGGCCGTCAGGAGGTCAGGCGTTACCATGACGACGGGTTCCACGGCTGAGGGCTCGGCCTGTCGGGAGTCCTGCGATGTAGCCGAGTTGCTTGTGTCTGTATCGCTCTGACCTGCGAGACATCAACAGACAGCTCACATCTCTGTCTGATTTCAGTAATATCCTGAAATAACAGAGAACAGTGTCTTATTTTCTGGACTGTATATCTAAAAGTGGTTTGGGTTTAAAATTGTTCCTTTGGAAACAGCGAACCTCAACGAGGAAAGCATTGTTAAAGTTTATGTGGTATGAAAACTATACAAGCGTCATTAAAATGATGGTGAATGCACATGTGCACACACTCGTACACACAGACGTTTCTCTCTGCGGTACCTTGAGCCATCAGTCGGCTGGCAGGAGTCTCGTCTGTGTTGCTCAATGGGGAGGGAGCCTTCGGGATGTGTGGTGCTGAACCTCTTATCTGCATTGGACCACATGAAGTTGTGAGAAAACATTTCACTTGGAACTTTGATATTTTAAACCGGGGTGCCATTTTCCCATCTTTATGAAAAAATGAAAATGTTTGTGTATATAACTCAGGTTCAGATTGCTATTATAGTAATATTAATAATAATATTAATAAATAGGATTTTTAGTAACGAGTCCTGCTCTGGAATTTTCTAAATGGTTCACGATTTGAAATATTTTTCTTGACTGCATCTGTTTATTTGTTGGAGTTTTTATGAGAACGTACGAGAGAGTTGCTGACCACAGTGCTGGAGGTGGAGAGCGAGCTGGAAGGTCTGCTAGAGATGATGGTGGGTGGTGGTGGTGGGTCACATCTCCAAAACCAGAGAGAATTGTCGGAATCTAGACAAGTATCAAATGAAACAAAACACCAAAATAACTTGACACGGGTAGAAACTTCCTTATAATTAGAGCTGTAACCCAGTTTTCGCTCTGTCATCCAACAAGAGGACTTTAAACATAAATCAGAACTTACCAGCTGAAGTGCTCTCCTGAAGCCTGGGGCCATCGCTGCCACCAGCATCAGGACGTAGGTGGAAAGTGTACCTGCCACGGTAGCAAATGGAGGCAGAGAGGCCCACATTTTGGAAATATTGACAGTGGTACAGCAGAGCCTGTAGTGCCGGGAGGCCCACCAAAGACACACCAGTCACCTCATCATGGACACAAGGATGCTGAAAGAGAAAAGTTAGTTTAGAGGACAAAGATATGTAAACATTCATTCTACAGATTACAGATTATAGGTAATGTTAGGTTGTAACTGTGACATAACATTTAAGAATGTCCCTTCATATCTACAGAACAACATTTTGTGTCTTAGTTTTATTGCTTTTTGCTTCCTCTTCCTAAATACTTTCTACATAACCAGTCACCAAGTCCAATTTTTGTTCCATTATTCCTTCTGCTGAGTAATTTGAATATTTTCTAAATCATATAAAGTAAAAACTTCTAACATCTACCTCTCTCTTCACAAGTAACTACATACAGCACTAATTTAGGATGCTTTTTGGTGTTTTGACAGAGAAACAACAATTAATTTGGATGCGAGGGCTGTGTGCCTGCACCCCATAACCGTGTACAGCTCCAGCAACATCCCTGGTCTGCACTCAAGAAGAGAGTTGAGGGAGGGTTTTGGAATGGAAAGGATGGGACAGACAAAGTAAAAGAGAAAGAGAAGGAGAGGGAGAGGGAGGAAAAGGAGCTCATGGTCTGTAAAGGCTTTTTAGCAGGCTGACGGATCTGCTGACCTGCCAGTGGGAGTCCTTGGCCTCCTCTGCGTTGGCAGGCATAGGCATCACCAGCAAGTTCTGCAAGATAAATGCAGCCTAGATACACAAACCACAGTACAAAGAGAGAGAAAAAAACACACACAGACACACACACACAGACACACACACACACACACACACATTTGGTTAAGTTGGACTGCATCAACAACAGTGCCATCTGCCTGAATTTGGCTGCTAATACAGAGAGGTTCAGCCTCATTTTCTGACCACTGATTAACTGAAATTCAAATTTGCCTTGACTCTACTGTTAAATAATGAAGTAAGTAACATAAGTAATAAACTTTGACAAATTTGTGACAAAAAGCTTAACTTCAGCTAATCTGCGATAATAATATGAAATAAACAGTCTAATATCTATATTTAGACTCCTGGGGAAGCTGCTTATTCTACGAAGCACAGACAATACAACTTATGACAAGTTCATGGGCTCTGGCAAATAAAGTGGTAGCTGAGTTTCAGTTCTAGTGTTGTACCTCTCTGCGGACCATGCTGCTCTCCTGCTGATCCAGAAGGATGTTAAGCAACGTGCCCCAAAGACCTCCACTGATGTTTTGACAGCTGGCACATAAAGCCTGGCATCCACTGGGCATCGAGGACAGAGCGGCACCTAAACCCAAACTGGCAAATCTCACCTGACACGAGAGGGGACATTTAGGTGGATGTTTGAAAGAAAATAAAAAAGGAAAAGAAATTAATAAACAGAGAGAAAAAAATGAAGGCCCATAGGCTCTGAGATATGTATGCATCTGCAGTTTAAAAGGTGCATTTACAACAAGCTGCTAATATTTTGGAACAACTGCGTAGAAATATTAAATGTAAATCTTGCCAATACAGGTTGCTCATAAATCCAGAAAAATATGCAAAGAGTGTGTTCTCTGTCAAGGGACACTCGTAGACTGACATGTGTAGCTTATTTTTGTGTGTGGCTGTCATGCATCTTTTGAGTTCTTGTATTATTATGAGGCATTTCCAAATGTGCTAACAGCCAAACATCTCAAACTTAATTTCATGACAGAAAAGTTTATAAAGCGATGACGTACAGCGAACAGAAAACTCCTGAATATTCTAGGACTGTATTGTTTTATGTTGCATTTATACTAAGTGGAAATACTGATTTACAAATTTGTATAACTTTGCAGCTTATTTACCTCTTGATCTCGGTCCACCCAGAGCGGGATAAGCCAGGCCAAACCCAGCTGAGAAGCACTTGCTTCCTCACTAGTTCCCTCATTTCCAAGTGACCACTGAGAAACCAAGTCCTGATGCAGAAAAACAGCTTTGGTTGAATTGTGTGGTATTCTTTTAGTTTATCAAAACATGCTATATATATATATAAAAATATTACCAGCTTTTCGTGAGTAGTGTATATGCTTTATGTAAATCTACTCATGAATGGTATTTCATCTGCAACAACAATTTGACAAAAAACACTTGCCTTGTCCTTGATTTCGGCCATCATTTCATGAGACAGGTGAAGCAAACAGATGATAGCACTCTTGGTTACACCTTTCCCCATGAAAGACAAGGAGTTACCACCCCATTCCACATAAAAGGAAGAGATCACCTGTGAAAATGACGAATCAGAGCAGCACTGTTATGTGTATCAATATGGCCCCATCAAGAGTTTGGCATCATTAATGACTGATGGTGCAGAGTCAGCTAACCAAAACAAAACAAAACAGAAATTTCCAGTTGTATGCATGTCATGCAAAGCAGCCAGATGAAACTTAAATACAGCTCAGAGACTAATTATTTTGTTTTTGTGTGCCACCAGGATGTGAGACTGCACAGAGGAGCAGATGATGAGAGGAGCCAAAGGCCTGCCGAGCTTTAGGGCTCTATAATGCCAGGAGTGTCGGGTGGGAGGTGGGTGAGAGGGTTTAAAAGGGTAAAAACCTTTGCTCTCTCACATAAACCACGTAGATGGAAAAAGTTAACCAAAATCTTTGGGAATTAACAAAGTCTTCATTTATTTCTATTTACTGTTGATGAAATCTGTCCAATTAAGCAAAAATAAATAATTAAGAAGAGGTGTAAACAGGGTAGCGTATTCCACAGGGGTATTCATTCTCAAGTAAAAACAACAGTTTGGACACCTCTGTGCTGAAGACTGCTGTACAAGCTGGTCTACACTTTGTTAGGCTATTGTTTAATGGACTGTTGAAGAGTTGAACAGATGGAAAAAACAAGGTTGATTAATCTCATCAGCATCTTCTCTGTGTAGCATATCAAGTCAATAAGATTTGTACCCATAGCAATTAATGTCCTGTAGCCACATTTTGTAAAACTTTAATGAATTCCTCAGAAAGCACCGTGTTTCTGCTGTTACTTGTATCTGTATTCTTATATCTGATGAGAAAGCAGGAGACTGGCATGAACCCATGCAGTACACACACAAGGAATACAAGCTGATAGACAAATACACACCTCTAATAATCCACTGAGGTACTTGGAGCAGAGGGAGCTGGACTCCAGGTCTGGGCAGTGGGAGCTCCAGCCTGGCTGGGCAGTCAAGTTGACCATGCCTTGCAAAGTCCTTTCCAGGCTGGGAAGGCCATAGAAACGTGGGGCATCAGACACCCGCAGGCTCTGAAGCAAACGGACGGCCAGCTGGCTCTTAAAGGGACCTGCTAATGCCAAACACAGCCTGGACAGACAGGAAAGGAGACAGCGAGAAAACAAGAAAATCAGACAGGCACAGGGGACAACCATGTGATAGAAAACATTGACATAAAAATTAAGCATTGCATATAATATATATTTTCCCGCCATCTTTAACATCAATAAAAACTGTAACCTCGTTAACAACCTAGAGGGTACACCGTTATCCATTTCATCAACAAGCATTTAAATGTAATATTTTTCATTGACTTTGTTTTATATAAAACTTTACAGCTAAAATAGGACACAGCATATCCTGAAAGCATTACCCTACCTGTCAGTGGTGTGTGATAGTCTGAGCAGTACGGTGTTAAAGAAGCGGGTGAGTTCTCTCTGCAGTCTCTGGCTGACATGGCTCTTTAGTTCCTCCGGATCCCCCGGGCTCTGAGTCGAGGTCTGGGTCTCCACGCCGAGTAGCAAATGAAGGAGAGCTGCAGTGTCCTAGGGGATTGGTGGATAAATGGAAACTAATGACCGTTTTATTGGCTTGCCATTAAATTTGATGTAACGTATCTAATGCGCCCTAGCTCGTCTCTGTTTACCTAGATCAAATGTTTAATAATAGCTAATCAATATGAAATCGGTTTTCATATCATTACCTGCATAATCTAGAAATTGTAGTAGTCGTGATTGCTGAAACCAAAGGTTCTACATCTGTAAACCTTTTTAAATTCCAAAAAACACAAACCATGGAGATAAGATGCAGCCAACAGAGAGAAGTATTAAAAAAAAACTGCTCTGTGTTGCCAGAAAGAAGAAATTCTTCCCGAGCAGTGCACACAGAGTAGGTTGTTAATGCAAGTGTATGAGTGTAAGCGACAGATGTTCCTGAAACAGCTCAGTAATTACAGAAAAGACAGAGCGGAGCAGCGCCGCTCACCCCTACCAGGCATTCAATCTGAGTCTGCTTTAGCTGCCAGGGGAGGACTTATTGTTTACACACACATTAATGAGAAAGCCAAGGTGAGACTGATTAAATCCAAAGAGTAGCTCTCCTTGCTAAAACACTGGGACAATTCTTCTCCCCAAGCAAAAATAGAAATCCAACTTTGTTTTAAGAGCTAAGGATATAATCTCTATCACATCTGAGGGAAAGCTGTGATGTTTTCTTTTATGAGAAAGTAATATTTCCAGCTTGTTTGACAATCTGTGTGATTTATTCAAGCATTTATTGCTGGTATACAACTGTATGTATTGAAGAGGAGAGAGCCTAACTAGGTTACTAGCTAATGGAGAAGCTTACACAGGTGCTGTATTATATTGGTGTGCTCCACACATTAAAAACTACAGTCATTAACATCAATGAGTAAAGCACATATGGATAAGATGGCTAGGATAGTTAAACGAGAGGCGTCTGATCTGAAGCCACATACTGAAGCACTGCCAATGCTCCTGTATCACAACTAAAAAGTAACTTATACGTATAGAAAAATAAATAAAAACTGAAGAAAAAGTGGCATTTTTGAAAAGGGTTTATGGTTTTCCAGAAAGTATAAATGATATGTACCTGGTTGAGAAGTAGCTCCAGTATCCAGCACAGGTCCCCGTCTTCTGTGTCAGGTACAAACTCTGTGTGAATCTGTTTGAAGCAGGCATTCAAAAATGCCACAATTCCCACCAGCAACCTTTCATCCTCAACACAAGCTGGGCGCACCTGGAGAAACCTGTAGGGAGGAAGAGGCAGAGACTGTGACAACAAGAGGAGGAGAGCACTGATGAAACAATAATCACATACACTCCATGCAGCTAAAATGCCATCGACTCGTGTTTTTAATTGTTTTCCTGTCTTTTTCTGTCACAATAAAAACATTACAGTAAAGTTGAGATATCAACAAGGAGAAGATGCTGATAGGAAGGAAACACCTTGAAAACAAACAAGTAGTCGAGTCAAATCAAAGAAATGACTGCCATCTGAACGTGCATTCAAAGCATAAAAATATTCATACGAAAAATAAAATAAAATATAAAAAAAAAACTAAATATATTCAAATCTCTGACTAAATAAATAAATAAATGCAAAAATGAAATAAAGGATCAAATATTTCCAGATAGAACCTTGAAGACAAAAAGCAATTATGTACAGTCAGTGTATACATCTTTTCTGAATGTGTGTGCAGTGTACCTGGTTAAAGCTGTCTGCCAGCTGAGGGAGTGCAGGGTGTCTCTGCAGCTGTGGGTTGGAACATGAGGGAGAGCCAGTCTGTCAATCAACAAGTATAGGCAGAGTCGAGAGAGGGCAGAGGCCACCGATCTGTGCTCTGATGCGGTAACGATGGCGCGGACACAGTCCTGCAGCGCAGACGGAAGATGCGCTGCCTGCAGTGAATGGAGCTGAGCTTCTGACAGCTTTAAGTCAGGATGAAATCTGGGGGGGGGGTGTAAATGGTTAAATGAGAAAATAAAAAAAATTCCAATATCAGATGACCATTGATGTGGTGACAAGTGTGTTGCATAAGCAGCCCCCTCTGAGGCATGCGAACCAATCCACAGGGATGAGATATTTATGAGTCATCACAGGGGAGAAGTTTGCTAAGAAATGTTTGCTCTAGAATAAAGCAGTAGTACCCATAATCACACCAGCTCTTCATTATGCCATGACAAGATGTCTCTCTCCATCTTCACTTTCTACACCAAGGTGTTTTCTCAATTGTCACCGAGTAATTCATCCTAAGCAGCTACTCTTCTCCCATTCCTTCTGCTGTACCAAATTTTAGATGGATTGATCCATTCACAGTGTGCTTCAAACATCTCTGCCTTAATCAAGCAGGTTAAAACAGGAGAAAGACATTATCATTTGTTTGAATTAAGTCACATTACTGGTAAATGAAGACAGATGAAACACAATATGCCAAGACTCCGAATCTAATACTTCACTAAACATCTCACAGGAGATAATGTTGTACAAATGTGATATCTAGTCTTGCCATAGATTTAATGTTCTGGTCATTTCCCCCTGCATCTGGCTTTTTTTCCAAATCCAAACCAATAAATTACTAATTTTAATAGATAAATATATCTATATGAACATATAAAAGAACCATGACATTCATGTAGCTTCAACAGCAAAAGGCAGCTTAGTTTTTCCTGATATAAAAACAAATCAACCAGTGTGTCCGATCTCGTTACTCAGTCTTAAGTAAATGAGACGGGCTTGATGGTAAAAACAGAAAAAAAAAAAGCACATCATTTCATCCAAAGTTGAAAACATTACGATTCTTACTCAGCAGCATCATTAGCAACACCATGAAGCTTCTCCAGGAGGTTATCCATCCCAGAATGCCATGCAGTGTTCCAGGCTACCTGCAGGGCTTGGCGGGCAGGGTTGAGGGTTAGGAGGTCAGTGGAAGGAACCAAGACGCAGCAGTAAGGGCTAACAGCGTGATGAGTCGCCACCTGAAAGGGAATGCTGTACCTTAAAAAAACATGACGCAAAGATTAGATTCATGTGAATATTATTTGGATTATTTCTATATTTTTTAACTATCTAATGTCTCTCATTATTTAAATGAATGGATTTACCTGCGTACTACTGTCATTGGTAGAGAGAACGGTGAGAAGGTCACATCTGTGGTTGACTTGTCTGACCTAATGAGAAAAGTCATATGATAAGACAAATATGGACTGAATGTAAATCAATAGTAGCAGCATGGATGTTTCCATGTGAGGAAAAACAAACTAACCATATTTCAATGCTGGCAATCTCATCAAATAGCAGTAGACTCATAAGGACGGCGATCTCGCTTCCGTTGCCTTTGTTCTCCTTCAGGATCAATGATACTACAGCAGAAAAAAAACATAGAAAGTTTAAATAATAGCCACAAACTTCTGAAAAGATAGAAACTTATGTATAAAAAAAAATCTGCATATCTTTTGCACAAGTGTCTCAATAGAGCCGTGTTTTCTAGGTCAGAAGAATAACATAAAATTTTAATTCCGTGTGTATTTTTTAGAAATAAATCTAAATGAAATCCACCCTGATTTAAAATGAAGGGCTAGAAATTGAGCTACACACTAAGCAATAAATGTTTGAGCTGCTCGCCACTGTTAACATAAGGCTTGTTAACATGATAGCGGCATTAAGCTGAGCTCCACAGCAACAAGTTGCATCATGCTACATGCCACTTACCGCAGCGTGATGACATGTTTAAAAGCTATGCATCAGCGGGTGATGTGAGACTAAGCCCCCTGAGCGATTCAACACAATGTAGCTGTTACTTAATGAGTTGTGTTGTAAGTGTACCCTTGAGCAGTGTGAGGAGCAGGAGGTTGCGCTGCGCCAGGCTGTGCCTGAGAGACGGATCGGCGTACACCAGTTTTCTCAAGATGCAAACGCACGGCTCCAGCAGACAATCAAAGCTCTGGGGAGAAAAGCAGCATACTCACTCGATGTTTAATTGCAAAGAAAAGGCCAACACACACACACAAACATTCTGTATCTGTCTCTATCACATGTAAACACACAGGATTTCTCATCTGTGAATTCACATGAGCCGCACACATACTTAGTGACTGGGTGGGGAATTGCGACACATTCAACCTGCAGCCATCCCACTTATGTTAGTTAAGTTTCTGTAGCCATGATCCCCCTTCCTCCATGAAGTCAGACATATTGGATGATTACCCCTGGCAGTTCCTGATTCTAGCACTGGGAATGATCGGCAGGCTGTAACAACTGGAGGGCAGAAATCACAGCTGACCAGGGCCTGTCTGACACTATTAACAGAGGCCATTTCACTTTCCAATCATCCACACCTTACTGACTTTCCTCCGCATGCACTCACACCCACATATATACAAGTGCATGTAAACAAATGGGAGCACATCTGACCCCGTTTATGAGTTTCAGGTTTGTTTTATTTGCGTTTAAGCGCAACTCATTCAGTAAGCTTCTATTTGTCACTTTACCAGAGCGGTTTGTTTTTACCTTGTTGCCATTTGCACACTCTGTAATAAAAGAAATGACTTTATCTGTTAAGCCAAGATTCTTCAACACCGGGTGCATTGTTGTGTCTGTAGGGAAGAAAGAGAATAATTTAATATACAACAGTAAACATTTGCATAATTGTTGTCTATTTTCTTCACCCATTTGTCTAAAACATATGGCAGTGGAAAGGCACAAACACTGAAGCAATATCTGCAAATTGTAGTTTTCACAAGGTGAGAACTCTCACACATCAAACAAACTTTTAAAAAGTTACTTTGGATTTTATTATGAGCATAAAATTCTTCACATACAGTAACTCTGGGACAAATCAGGAAGTCAACAATCTGACTGTTACTAACTGAATTCTGCCAGTACATTTTTCAGTAGCTCCATCCCTTTTATGCACTTGCTGATTATTGTGAAGCACGAGAACAAAACTAATTAAAAAAAAAACCAAAACACAGAGGCCGAATGGGTCCCTTAACTCCAACTACTGTCAGTGCTTCCCATTAAGATATATTTCTTCATGAAAGCCTTGATCTAATAGAGCTCTTAAAAGCAGACCGTGAGAATGCTTTAAAAGTACAAGAGTCAGTTCAGAAACATACCATTAATGAGTTTTAAAGAAGATATACTGTGCTGTGCCCTGTTTTGCATGAGTGGAAACAATTTCCTGTTGTCATAATGAAATGTCTGCGACTTGTTTTGGTCAAAATACCACAGAGATATATTGATAGATGTATTGATAGAAGACTGACCCACTCTGTCCACTTCACTCCTTTTATCCACAGGATCAGCCTTTTACAAGTAGTATTCAATAATCCTTGAAGCACATTATTACTATATAATAGGACACTATATTTAATTTTCTTTCTATTTATACTGTTACTCAGTTGCTAATAATCAATTCACAAAAAATGAATGAATTAATCAAAATAAGCTTGATAGTGGGTCTTTTTCCCTCAAGTTTGCCATTTGAATTCTCATAAAATTGTTATCTTGAATGCGTTGGCATAACAATCATGTAGAGAAAATCAGACCTCGTATGCTATTTGTATTCAAACACCCAGATATATGCTACGAAGCACAAATAAAATGATTTTTCTTCCATACTGTGTCCTTTTAAATATCAATTATTAACATCTCACCTTGTAGCACAACTGACAGCTGCTCTGCTGATGATCTTCTGAGAGAAAAGTCAACAGTGTCTGAGTTCAGGATACAAAACAGCTTCTCCACCGACTCCACCTAAACAACAACAAATGCATTAAGTAAGCTGTGTCTCTGTACACAAGTCTACCTGTTGTTTTCGTATACATAAGTTAGATTTATACCTTTAGGACAGACTTGCAGCTGGTGTCAAGTGAAATATCTACAGGGTTTCTGAGGCAGTACAGGCTGGGAAGAGAAGAAATCACTGACTGGTCCATGTCTGGTCTGGTGGTTTTTGCATCGTCACTGCTGGTTAGGTGGGGGAGGATTTGTTGCACGGCTGCTATTCTCACACTGTTAATAACGCACAAAATGAGAATTTACTCACACTGTTATATTGATAAACTAACAAATAATATAAAGTCATTTGAGTACTAAAAAGCAAAGTTTAAACTGCACTGCACCACTGTGTAATGGTTGAATATATGACTAACTATACATGCAATTTGCTTCTTTTTTTTTTTTAAATATCTGGCAGGGCAGACAAATCTATTAGCTGCTGCCAAAATGAACCAGGACTTCACTGGTGTTAATTTCCATCTCTATCAATATTCATAGGCTGGGACTTGATGGGAAGCACTTTCACACAGGCCTCAAAGAGCATTTAAAGGACTTGATGAGCACATAAACTGACAGCTACATACAGCTAAAATATGTCCAGCACAAGTGTTGAAGAGCAAAATATTCAGGCTGGCAGGAGTTTGTCTGTTTAACAAAAATACCCTGAGACCAAATGTCAGACCCTTCAAATAACTTCACACAGAGAAAGAAACATAGCAGGCAAACAGCATACACTTCACACACATCTAAAAAAAAAAAAGAAACACACCAACACACATCTGAGCACATAATAACCAAACACAGACAACAGGAAGACCCAGAGCTCAGACTCACGTGGGCTGTTTGGTGAAAAGGAGCCGGAGCGCTGCTTTTAGCTTGGCTTTTCTTGAGAACGCATTGTCTCTTGCAACATCCGTCATGTCACTTATAAGCAGGACACATTTTCCAAGTGACTCTTCAGTGCTGGCGTAGCCCTGCAGTACACACACGAACACACACACATACACAGATGTATGTGAAATCCCTCAGACTGCCTTGGCAGAAAAAGGAAGAAACAATGGGGAATTCCAGCTAAGCAGCACAACAGTAAATAAAATCTGCATTGCTTTGATTAGGGGCGGTTTCATATTGTCTCTCGTTGATAAGGTGGGCCCATCTCTGAACGGCCTCCTTGAATAAAATCACACTTGACAGCCGAGTCAAAAATCTCATGTATATTTATGAAGAATTTCCTGGATTTCTGTTGCCTGAAACGCAACAATTAATAGAAGTTTGATTTTTCCATCCAAAAAGAAAACAATATAACACAGAATATGGAAATGAGAAAATAACATAATTTTTCTCACAGGCAGCTCAATATGCATTCTTTGTAGTCCAAGAGAATATTTTGCTTTTAATAATGGGTGCTTTGATAGTAGAAAACATGCACCACTGCCTCCTTCCATAAATATAATGCAATAAGTTCCAAAACGGATGCTGCTGAAGAGCCCTGTGGTGAAAATACTGTAAAGCTTTAACAAAGAGAACGGCACCTGTAATATGGGTATGACCGGGTAAAGTGCCTCATTGAATCTGTCCCATGTTGATGCTGTCATCATCAATCGTCCCTTGAGCAGGAATAGCAGGATATCCTTGGCAGCAACGTTCACCTATAGATCACAGATAAACTGCTGAACTCACAAAGGTGACACTGATAAAATATCTACTAGCGAGTACTTAAAGTGACAGATTTTTTAATGTCTAAATTACCCTCAAATACACACAAAGGACAAACAAATGCATGTACTTTCACACCGCTAAAAGAAGTAGCCAGAATAACCTCACTCAAACTTCTTAAAAAAATCAAAATAGAAAAAAAAAAGTCTGGAGGTGCTGAAATATATATGAAAGGACAGGAATTAAACTGAGAACATCAACCTTTTCTGCAGAGTCCTGGAGACCAAAGGTGCTCATTTCATAGAGCACTCTGCGGTGGAGAATGAAGTTAACACCGTTGCATGCTGCCGGTTTCTCTCGTGACAGATTCTGGATGCCAAGGCAGTCCTAGGGGTATATGTAATCACACCAGAGCGCATCATAAATTATCGCAAATCCTCTCACTTGTGCTCGCATTCATGAGTTTCAATTCACTTTCTGTTCTAGACAGTAGCTGGAAAAATGAAAAGAAAGACTGATTTCAAATGTCAAACTGAGAGGATTATAGCATGCTGTCAGAGAGCTGTGGCTCATCCATCTTCGTCTTACCTCTTTACATATGGATGCCCCAACAAACAGGCCCACATTTAGGCTACATTGGGCTGGTATGTTTTTGCCATGACCCTTTATACTCATCTAAACGACGGCTGACTGTAAAGTGGCTTGCTCTAACCTTGACCAGGTTTAAAGTGCGTTCATATGTTTCCGTCCTGACAGGCAGTGAGGGATGGGACAGCAGCTTGAGGAGGAGTTTCTGGCTCTCAGTCTGGAGGAGGGGACTGGGCTGATCAAACTTCCACCTAATCAGGTCAAAAGCAGTTAAACTAGTAACTAATAATAACGTTATAATAACAAAAAGAAACGATCAGTGTTTTTTCTCACAGGTAAGAGCACATGTGAACACATTCTTTGATGATGGGTAAGTGCTGGTGAAATGGAAGACCATTTATAGCTTGGACCGCCAGTTCCAGTAACTCCAACCAGTTCTTTTCTCCCTTTCAAAAAAAATATAAATGGATTAATAAAAGCAACAACAAAAAAAACAGAATCCTGTGCATCTTTTTACAGATTATTAATATCTTGAGATAATGTGTCTTGCAACTTATACCTCAGTGTTCACTTCCTTGAGGAAGTTGCAAGTGGATTCCATCCATAGAGCAGCTCTGGTTACCCTCCTGTAGAGGTCATGGCTGTCTGAGTTCACCTGCTCCAAGTATGCTACTGCTGTCTCTTGCATGCTTGGGAATAAACTTCCCAGTGATGGATCCAAGCATAAGTGGAAAATAGCTGTTGCTGTGTTTTCTGGGAGATTGTCACTGGCCTGTGTGAGATTAAAAGAAATATTAACTCTCAAAAGTAATATACTGAGGTAATTTGGATGCACAAGCATATACACACACCTTCTCAAGAGGCAGGATGGTCTGTAGGAGTTTAATGGTGAATATGGCAGTACCTATGTATGCCATTCTGTGCTGAACCTGAGAACTGTGGGGAATGTCTGCTGAACAGCTCTGGTGATAGCTGAGAATATCCCCCAGTAGCTCCATGCAGGCTTGCAGCTTCTCCTTCTAAAAGTAAACACAGACAGAAATGTAGACCAAAAAAATAAATAAACAGACAAAAGCAACACCAACACACTGATACACTGTGTGGATGTTCACACGCTCAAAACACAGCAGCTGGCTAGGAGCCAGGAGGAAAATTGTTCGTTCCAGGGGTTGAGGAATTGAATGTAATCAGATTTCAGGGTTATTTTGGGACGAGATACAGATCCACCCTATCTCAGTATGAATAAATTGGAACAATCTATTCTCAGCCACTTTGTTCTGCATGTTGAAATCGAACAATAGGGGGTAAATGCCAGCAGGGGGCAGTATATGCCCTGTGCATTGCACAGTTTGGCTGGTTCCCACAGGAAAAACCAAGAGGTCTGGCATACAAAAGCTGCTCTCCACATAAAGATGACAAAATAGTTCTCAGGCTGCACGACTCTGGGCATGTATTAAACAGCAGAGGGCCACAGGGGCCTGCGGGCTTGACAAGTGTATAAATCCCACTGTAGAAAAACGTACGCTTTAAACTGCCAGAGAATATAACAAATGATTCTGCAAGCAAAGAAAAACCCTCACCTGTTTAACTAAATCTATTGTATGGACTTTTAAACGCAAAATAAATGAAGGCATTTACTAACCCAGCACTTCTGATCTTGGATACACCCAGGAGCACAGACGAGAAGTTTGTATGAGCGTGTGTGTTTGTGTGGAGCACTTTATATCCAGCCGAAAGCCTTGTAACCTAATATAATTCATTCAGCTCAATCACATGCCCACACTTCTCCTTGACAGTCGAGTGCCGTATGCTTGTGTGTCTGTGGCAAACTGTCTGGTGGCCAACTCGGCTCCCTGTTTCAGTGAAGTGTATCCATTCATCTACATAAGAGGCTGTCATGAGTTGTGTTGACTTGCCAGCTCCATCCCCACCAGGCTGCGATCGTCCCAGACCAGCTCGCAAACACTGTCCCCAAGCAGGAGGACGGCATCACACAGCAGTTCCAGAACACGATAGAACACATGCAAACCTTCTGAGAGGAAGAGAGAAACAGAACAAAAGCAGGAGAGGGTTTTTGTTGTTTGTGTTTTTTTTTTGACAAGATCAAATAACACAGAATAGAATCTAGTGCATGTAAGAAAACAGAAGCTGGGTTATTTACAGTAGCTCAAGTTTATTCAAATAAAGAAGGAAGAAAAACAAAGTACACTGATTCCCACCTGTCTTAAGTAATGGTATGGCATGCTCCATGGTGGCAACGGTGAACTGGGCCAAAGTGAGCTGCTGTAACTGCAGCTCCAGGACGTCTTCAACACCCAGGTCTGGAAGCACCACGTGGGCCACATCTGCAGGTGAATGGGTGATCTGTCCGGGGGCTTGGACTGACGCTCCACCTCTCTGCGAGCTGCCACTGGATGACAAGTGAGGAAGTTATTGGATGGATAATAAATCTGAAAATGCAATTACAGGAATAAAAACGATTTTTTTTAACACCACAGACCGGCGGCTAGACTACTTACAATGAAATACAATCAGTCTTTTTCTTCTTCTTGTGTGGGCTTCTAGTGTTACTAACAGTTTCATCACTATCAAAACCACAGAAAACCAAACCTTTTTGCAAGAATCTGCAAGAATCTTAAAACATTAGAACTTGCTGATATGAACAGTTTGGCTACAATGTTGATTCATATCAAAATATAGACTGTGACAGAAGCCACACTGCGAATCCCTACTCTCTGCTAATATCATCACAAAGAACATCTCTAGAAATAATACCTTATACAAGAGCAGATGCCTTGTTTTTTCATAAACTACCATCTTCATTTTCTTCTATTCAAAATGTTAGCTTATGTCAAGTTATCTTCATTCACACACTTGTTTGAGGTTGCATCTCCATCTTGGCCATCTCCTCTGGGTCTCTGGCTCGTACGTCCCACCACAGAAGGTCGGGGGGAGCACTCTGCCCCAGGAGAGGAAGCCTGAGAACGCTGCGTCCCCATAACGTCCTGAGTGTAAGAGAAGGACGAGTTCTGCGACACTAGATCTGAACAAAAACAAAAAGAGGACATTTGTTGCACATATTGTGCACATTTGTTGCACAATGACAAAGCAGACTGATTGAGTGCAGTAGTTTTATAATACCCCCCAGGTAAGAAACTAGTCAGTGGGATTCAATAGCAAAAAAAACTTCTAATAACTCTCTAAGTAAATAAGAATAAATACAAAACTGATGAACATATAAATGAAATGGGATTAACTTGGTGATGTGAAATGATGTCAAAATTAACTCATTGCCACGGGCAAGACCTCATAATAAAGAATCACGAAACCTATTAATAAGCCAGGCTACCTTGCTTTGCGGAGAAGAAGCCTGGATCTTGATGAAATCGCAGTCTCCTCCTCAGAGTCACACAAAGCTGCCGCAGGCAGGAAATAGCAGATGAATGGAGGTAGCTCACCTCACTTTTACCTGAACCCAGCCGCAACACAGACCAAAGATTCTGAAAATAGAAAAAGGATGTTGTATTACTCTCAAGATGGATTATAGGGCAAGAAAACCAAATAGCATTTGTTTTTGTTTATGTAAAGCGAAGACTTGGGTAGGGAAAGTAAAGCCACACAGAGGAAAGTCTTTTCCACAAGTGGCCTCTTCTGAAGATGAGGCTGCTGGGTGACAGAATGCTAATGCTACCCTGAGAACAATGTCATTTTATGCACTACTTTATTAAAACAATAATCATGCTCAAAGTGGCTCACTGAGGCATAATGATGTCTCATCAAATACTTTGTGTGTACCAGTGGAATGAAGGGCTCAGACAACAAATTCACTTTGTTGCTACCAAGAAACTGGATACATCAAACAGTACAGCTCCCTTCTATAGAGATAAAAAGAGAGTGGGAATTTGCAAACTTTGGGTTTATGACCCCAGGCATCAATTGTGTGGCATTCCTCAAAAAAGAGGAAACAAAACAAACAAACAAAAAAATCCAAAAACCAAATGAAAGAAGGTCGCTGACTGTTTGGAGAATGTTGATGCCTGTTCTGTTACCTATTAACACTCATACTAACAGCAGCCTCAGACTGAGCAAAATGTTCCACCAAGGACTCTCACACCTTGCAAGAGGTACTGTTTAACCAAACTACATCCTCACAGCAATCCTGAAGCTACCCAAGAAAAGTAAACCTCCTGAGAACTCGACAACCTCTTAGACAATCAGGGACATGCTTTTATAAAAGGATGTTTGGCTCAAGGATGCTGTTTGACAGGTTATTATTTTGAGAGTGGCCAGAGGAACCACCTTATACATTCACTTGTTCCATTAGAATTTACTTAATCTAATTGATGTAATGAGAATTAATAAGAATACTGTATAGCTGGAGGCTATGGCTGGAGCCCAGAAAGAAATCTTTTTTTTTTTTTAAAAGCCCCAAAAATCATCTGATGTAGCTTTAAAATTAGTATCAACTGACGTTTCCAGTAGTTTTAAATATTTTAGTTTTTAGTGTAGTGGTTTTTTAAAAGACAATGCAAATTAAAAAACAGCGCATAAAAAAAATATGACTACTTAATTCATAGAAGTTTTAAATTAGCAAAGATATAAGATACAAGTTTATGCAGACATTAAAAACTGAATGCAAGTTTTCAGTGGAATACTTCAACTCATATTAACCTCAAATTTAATTTTAAAATTCTAAAAAGGAGCCCATGACACTTGAAGATTACCAAAATATATCAGTCATCCTGACATTAGCTATTTTTATATAATAAAGGGAATTACAATAATTTCAGCCCTTTTGTGTCTATAAGAGATTGTTTACTTCATATATGAAAAATAAAGCGAAATAGATAAATATTCATGTGTACACATTGACTATCAAATTGAGAAAATGGTGATATAATTGTACCTTTACAATACTGGGTCGTTGCAGGAAGATCTCTGCAGGAAAGTCTTGCATAATGACATCACACAGAAGTTCACATGTTGTTCTCACTAAATTGGGATTGCTGCTCCCCAATGAGCTGTAAGAAAAAATTGAGGCAGATATTAGTATACTCTGTAATTCAACATCACACATTAATATGTAATCTATCAGACTAAGAAATAACAGCGGATAAAAAAAAGACATATTTTAGGGTAGTTTGTACGTATTACTCGAGTTAAGCATCAAACCAAAGCTTTTTTGGGGGAAATTCAGAAACTGTAGGGTGCCAGAAGTTGAGTAAATAATAAAAAATAATAGAAATATATATAGCATTGTTTCTTACCTCTCATTGGAAGACAGTATGTGCCTGTCTGTGCTTGTCAAAGTCAGCCATGGAAACACAGAAAACTTTAGACATCTCACAGATTCATGTACTGCACAAAAGACAGAAATAAAACAAGTCAAACATCTGAAGAAAGGTATAACTTTTAGAGACCAGCGATGGCAAATTTCAAGAAAGAATTACCTGCAATCTTCTGTATTGGTACATCTGTCATGTTGGGAACGCTCTTGTGGAAATAACCCATTTTCGGCAAATTCTCTTCAGATGAAACAACTAATGGGGCTGCAGCAGAGAGACCAGGTTCATTACCTAAACTCCATTTTTTTTTCTTTTGCTTCAACATCATGAAAAGAAAACGAGTAACCTGCTTTTACACAAATAAGAGTTAGAAATGACACAATCTCAACACAAACAAATATTTGCTTTAACATGCAACACCTGTTGGATTTGTACAAAGTGGTCCATGTGAGTAGACAGCTGAATGACTGGGGAGTAGCTCAGGAAGCTGGAACAGCTGGTCCAGGGTTCCATCGATGACAGCTCGCAGTCTGGGCTCAATATTAGGAGATAGTTGAGTGAGAAAGTCCACCGCCCCAACGTCTCTCAGCATCTGGGCTGCGCCTGGATGCTTTGAAGACAAAATAAACACGCATGAGACAGAAACCAGAATATTCAGTGCAGTTAAGGTGTGGCCCTACTGGTTGCAGGAGTTTTACTTTTAAAATGTGACAAAACAAACCCCAGTGAATTCATGCCCCCTGCTAATATCTTGTACAGCACCCTATGTTTTTGACCAGCTTTATCATTATCATCAGGGTAAATTAATTTTGCAAAATTATTAGAATAGTTTCCATTCACTTATATAAAAACACTTGTATATACCTAACAAAAATGGTATATTTCCCATCAAATTTAAATTTGAGTTGAATGTTTTTAATGTTATTATCTTGTTGCTTGATACTTCCTTCTATTATACTGTAACAGAACACGGGGCAGAGAAAAAGTGTCACAGATTGTGTCCTTTCAGATGTTCTTCTTCTAATGAACAAATAAAAAGTTTGTAAACATTATTTGGGGAATTACATTTTTTTGTATTACATATTGCTGGAAAGCCTGATTAGTCACCTTTGCAACAAGGTATAACATGTAAGGATTGTTATTATGTGGAATGAGCAACACAGCTAAACATGTGGTTAGCTCAAAAAAGCGCCAAACTTTCCTGCAATATTCTTCTGTTAGTATTCACTCTTGTTTTGAGTTGCTTGGTGGATTGGATGATCGCACTCTCCCACAGTAATAAAGAAATAACAACACCTATTTGCAATTTTACACTGTATCCATCCTCATGCTGGTCACATTTTCCTGTGGGATGGCATCTCATCCTCAACCAGGAGTTGTTGAAGGTCAACCAGCATGGTTTTGTTGTTCACTTTAGCATGTACAGCACACCCAAGCTGATCCCACAAGTGTTCAGTTGGGTTGAGGTCTGGACTCATGGTCGGCCATTCCTTCCTCTCCTCTCCCAAGTTTTGTTGGTTGGTACTCTGTTTGGATCCTGAGATTGTTGAACATTTTTTGGGTACTACCCATTCATTTGGCTGAGTTGCTCATTCCACAAATACACTGATCCTTAGAAGTTATAACTTGCTGTAAAGGTGACTTATCAGGTTTTCAAACGACATATAATGCAAAGGAAAAAACAATCAACTGAAAGAACGTTTTCAAACCTTTTTTTAGTTTATCTAACCTACTGCAGTTTACAGACATGAATGGTTATGGATGACAGTGATATTGCCTGTTCTGTCTGTAGTAAACAGTTTATTTTGATTATTGGTACCTGAGCATTAATACATCTTTTTTTTATTTGTATAGTTTTGTTCTAGACCTAATATATTTAAGTTGGATTGTCCAATAACTGTTGTGTGTATGAAGTGTATCACTATTACCAGTAATTAAGCTGGTAGTTCACTGTTTACTATAGGATAATTGAACAGAATTAAAAAGTCAAACTATAATATTATGGTTGTACGGGTAAAATTTGTGACTGAGGTGGAAAAAAGTGTAGCCTTTCATCAAACAAAATTTAATAGCAAATATGTGAATCGTCATACGTTATATTTACCTGTGAAAAAGTTAAAAGCAGTCCAAGTACCTCCTCCTTCATTGGCACCTCTGGGAAATTAAACCACTCCAGGAGATACACAAACAGCATCTTTTCTTGGACAATGTCGGTAATTGAGATAAGGGAATGGTCCAGTTTACTTAAGATGTTCTTTAATGCTCGAACTCTAATCTCCACCAAAGAGTGACCTAAAATATACAGAAAACAATGTAATGAATTGGGAAGATATCAAAGAAGTTTCAAGTTAGCTTCTCGGTATCTACATGTTCGTGAATAAAAGCTAGTTACATTTAAATAACTTCCGCTTCTTCGCTAAAATTGCTAACGAGGAAAAAAAAGCAACAGAAAAAGTTACTTAATTTGCAGATGCTATTGGAAGCTAACGTGTAAAAAGCTGACAGATTCGGTTAACCCGAGTTCAGCGAAAGTCTGCTTGCTTTTTACTAGGCAAGTATTTCTCCTTACCTATTTTCTTTATAAGGGGTGATAGCTCCATTTCAGCTGTTGTGCTATATTACGTTTTCCTGTGTAAAAACCAGCCGAGGCTTATTTGCCCAGGAGCTGCTGTCCGCCAGCGTCATGTCAACAACGTCTACCCGGGTTTGTTTTCAACAACCGCGCCAGCGTCACTCCACTTCCTGTGGAGGCTGAGAGCGGAGTGCGTTCAATAACACCAGCTGTGTGGGAAATCTGAACACTACAGCCTAAACATCGCACTTGCTCAACAGACAAAATATATTCATTTTTTCTATGGTCATTGAAGGTATGAGCTACGCTGACATCCATCTAAGGCAGTAACATGGAATGTCACTGCTGAAACACTGATACTCTCAAAAATTAAAGTCCATGTCCATCATCTCTTAACACCAGTGACCACCTGTAACTTATTTTCGAACTTTATTATCTGTACATTAATCCACTTGTCCAAGATCTCATACTTGAGCTGTGACAATATGATCAGCCAGCAGGGTGTTAATTAACTAAATTAGCGATATATCTTTGAACATTATTAATAAACCATCCCACTGCTTTTAAAAACTCCACAGGGATCTGGGGTCATAATTATTAATTTGGCCTCATGGTGTATTTCCTACTATCATATTATAACATGGATGTTTTCAAAGGATAAGTGGGTGGAAAGAACATGATTATGACTGTTTAACTTGACCATATATAAATATACTTTGCCAACAAGTCTTTAAAATCTCTCTTTAAATTACTGCAAATATCAAAATGATCTTTTTTTCTCATAATATTTCATATTCTGTGCAGATGTTCCACATTTGTGAGATCATTACGCCAGCATCATCACACTGCAGAGAATATTATGTTTTATACACATTTGTTCAAACTTTCAGTTCAGAAATGCTCTGCAGTTCCTCCTGCCTCTGAGAAGAGCACAGCATTTTTTATGGATGTGGACTTTTTTTTGTCAGTCTACAGATGTACAGGGAATGTGCAGTGAGAGTTCTCACATCAAGAAAGATGTCTTTACTTGCAAGAAAAATACACTGCCCAAGGTCAGTGTAGGAGTTTTTTTTGCCTGCTATTGAATTCTAAGGAGCATGTCACATCATTGTTTGACAACATCGTCTGCAAACATGGATAAAAACACGGGTTGTAGAGTGAGCTCCTCTTTCCTTATTTTTGTCGCTCCATGTTATACATATTCAGCCGGAAGATTCATTTTGTACTTTCTACCTTTGATCGTAAAGTTTCAAAAGTCTAATTAGTATTAGGAGTTTTTAGTGTTGCAAGTCATAGACACGTTTCACATCAAGCAAAATAACTGATAGAAGATTAATCACTGATAAGCCAGTAACAACCTCAGGCTGTTCATAAATGTAAGTTTGATCTCTAAGTTTGATTTCTGAGTGATAAACTAAGATAAATACTCATATTTACTCTCAAAGCATCCATGCATGGATGAAGCAGATCATGAGTGTGACTATAACATTAATAGCAGCAATGAGCTCTAACTTTTTGGGATCCATTTTCCTGCTGAGACAAGATGCACTGTCAATCTATAAAACTGTAAAGGTTTATGTACATGGGTTTAAAACATGGATTAAAGTCCCAACATATCAATTATTCTTATCTGTGGATGTTTTTCTTGACCTTGAATTTACCACCCTCCCAAAATCTGAAAGCATACAACTGATAATTCTCTTATTGCCTACAAATGTGCTCACTGAAAGCTGAATCAGCAAAAAATATATGACCAAAATAAATGTATACAAATTCCAGCTGCATTATATGGAGCGACTTTATGACTTTTTAAAAGATCAGCCATTTTTCATTTGCAAGGAGACAGGACATCAAAACTGCAACAGTTTCTTCTTCTTCAATCTTTTTCACATTATTTCTCACTGTTTCCTGACCTTTTAACCTCTGGGGTATAATAGATAAATTCCACATATTGTGCAAACAGAAAATAAGCCAAAAAAAGAGAGAAAAAGTTTCTTGGAAAAATTCCCATTTGTCCAAATTTAAACTCCTAGGAAGACCAGTGACAAAAAGACAACCACAAAATACAGTCATGATACTGTTGTCCATCATTATAGATAATGTCTAGACATATAGAACATAGGCAAAACATTAAACATTGTAAACATTCTTTTCTTTTAAAAAAGTTTTTTTCTCAACGTGAATTTTGCTGCAGAGAGCTCAAAGTGTGAAATACTGATAAGAAAAGAGTGATACCTGAACTAACGTGCATGTAGCGGTTTCTTGCATTGTTTCAAGAGCTGCAGCATCTTCCCACTATAGGCATCTATTGTTTGCAGTGAGCTCCATAAAGAAAGTTGCATGAGGTAACAGCAGGCACTGCAAGTGGAGTTATAGCAGACATAAAAGTTACAGCATTTTTCCAAAATTCTGTTAAGCTCCAGACACTGCTTAAATAAATGATGAAAAACACCACAAGGGAATTGTCCGGACAGAAGTTCTTATAGGGATTACCTCTTAGATTCTTTTGAGGTATGAAATAAAACCTGTGAATTTATGCTGCATGATGGTTTGGAGGCATCTTACAAGTGGAATATCTTTACCCATTAAAAGAGTTTTAAGAGGCAAATGTTTGTCTGGGGTCTCATTGGAAAAACTGTTAGGGCCTAAGAACATAAATCATAAACAACATAAAGACTGTGTTGCTTTCCCAAATGTTATGAAGAGCTCTTTCATCTCCTGTAAGACAAATTGTTGTCAATCTATCAAAATAAAAGGTTGGGGGAAAAAAAAAGATTATGTGTTTGTTTGTTTTTTGGGTTGTTTGTTTTGCCTAACTTTCTTTAAATATTTTATTACGTTGATCTATCTATTTCATTATGCTTTATGGTGTGTTTTTCATGGTGTGAACAAGAGAATGTCCTCCAAGGTCCATGATCTCATGGTTAGACTACATGTCTAAAAGCCATAACAGGTACCATTTCAGAGGGACTGAACAAGTTCCCATCTTGTCCAGTTTTATAACTTTCATACAGGAATTTCTCAGGTTCTCAGGTCTTCCCAGTGCACTTTATAAAGGTATATGTCACATGTGCTGAGGAGGCGTGACCACCTGATCCTCACCTTGTTCCCCTTCCTCCTACGCAGCACCAGATTATTGTGTCACCAGCTGTGGTTACGCACTCAGGCCAGTTTTGCGTATTCCTCTTGTCTGTTTCACCAAGCCTTGTAACCAGTCTGTCCTTTCTCCCATAGTCTCAGGTCTCCTGTTGTTCTTGAGAAGCATCTGGATTGGATGGAATCTTTTTCTCTGCCTGTCTGACCTGGATTTTCTATTGCCTATTAACATGAATTATATTACTGCTCCAACTGCTCGATCTCAGTCCTTCCTGCCTGATGTGAGGCACTTTTTTATAAAGTGGCTTAATTTTTTATTTTTTCTTCACTAAAATGGTAAATATAGTTCATTTCATACAATTGGAACATGGTGAAAAATATGATTTATATTTTATCATTTAATTCCAAAAGGTAAACTTTCATATTTTATCTACATGCATATTTTATTATCTAATATGTACATATGATACCTTTAGGAATTATCTGATGTGTTTTGGTTAATGTTAAGTACAAAGTATATTATTTCCCAGTTGCCAGCAGGTTCTAGAAATGTGTGTCAACACTTATCTCCATGGTAACAAAATAAATGGGATTTCAAGTAAGTTTTTTGAGCACTATGTGTAATCATCCTTATCCCTTTCAATTTTGGTATCCATACAACATTTTCTTAGTACTTCCATCAGACCAAAATGAACAAATCCCATTTCCCCTCTACCTGTAGTCAAGGGCCTGATGAATACTTCTTTAGATGTTTTCAATATAAAGACAGTGGATAAGTAAACTGAACTAAAATGAAGGGGTTGAAAGATTGAAAAACTTGAGTAGACCCCAGTTTAACTGAGTAATGAGGAAATTGAAAAGCTTTATTTGGTTTTACTTTTCAAGTGGTGGGGAAATTGAAAAACTAAAGATGTATGAAATTCTTAAAATTTTGTGCATTACACATCACTAGAGGAATGTTAAAGTCAAGTTGACTTTACTCAGAAATTGTATTTCTTGTGCTCAAACAATGTAGTAGTTCTTACAAAGATGCTCCAACTACATGATAAAATGATGCAGACTGAAACCCGGAAGGTATCCAAGATTTGACTTGTACTCTTGCAAAAGTCAAAACATAAATTTAGGATAAGTAGATATTAAAAAGTATAAATCCTTTTTTCGAGTTAGACAATTTCTCAGGAAAAAAACAAAGCAAAACTAATTTAATTGGAAAAAAAAGAAAAATCACAATTATCCCCTTTTTCTTATCCAATCTTCCCCATAAAAATTTAACAAGAGCATGCTTGGGACTGCAAAAGCTTGCAATGTTAACTTTTAATGGATAGACCAAGGTCAACTTTGCCAATTAACCATGTCATTATTATAATTCTATGATAATTTTCCAAAATTCAGAACCCCATATGGCAACAAAATTAAAAGACCCACAAACAGAATTGATAATATGAAATCAAAGCTGATGATACAAGCCCAATGACCACATTTTAAACAGGAAGTCATTTATGTGAGCCGTTTCATTCATTCTCTGTCACTATTTGACACGTCTGAGGTACCATTCTTCTACTTCTGCTGTGAGAGTTGAGGATATGAAGGTGTGCACCAAGACCCCCCACCCTGATAATCCTCCGCCAGCAAAGTGCTCAAGTTAAAGGCTTCAGCCAAATTGAAGCGAGCGCGGACATATCGTGCAAATAATTTATGGCTGATACAGCGTTCATTTGAAATTAAGATGAAACACATAGCTTCCCCACATGCCGCGGTATCTCATTACACAGCGTGGCCCCTCTCCATGTGTACAACATTCTATCTTGACTTGCGATTCAGTTTTTTGAGTTGTGCTTATACATAAATTCAAACCATTTTGGAGATATTGATCTTGAGACGGGGGAAGGATAGGATAGTCCTCAGGCCCTTGTGTGCCGTGCTCTGTGGTGCTTGATAATATCAAGCAGATACACAACTCCCCATCAAACTATTAGAGCAAAATTTCATTTATGTAAATACTAAAAATGCCCTGCTATTAGTAACTATCTTATCTGTTCATCTTGTCATAACAAAACAGACTAGGTTATTCCCACAGCTGAATATTTACTTGCTTTTTACCGTCTGGTAACAAATCTCAACCACACCAAAGTTTGTTTGTCAGGTCTAATTTGGCATGTAGTAGCACTGCATCCTTGCTTCTCAGTGTCCTTGGTGTTACATTTAATAGCTGCTGCCCCCTCCTTGCTTCCTCCTCCCCTCCTGTGCCAACACATCAAGAGAAGGCAGCTTGATCAACCCTAATAGGGCCTGGTAATTAGAGTCTTAGCACAGAGCCTGTCTGCATGCAGCTGCTTAGCAGGTCGGGGAAGGACTGCCATACACTTGACAGAGTGGAAAAAACAATGTAATGTTCAGTATATGGACCAAATTGGCCTAGCAGTGGTAAACACACTCCACTTTAGAACTTTAGTGACACTAATTAGGCAACCAATGTATCATTTCTGAGTTCAAGTTTTTGCTGCTGTGGGAAATACTTGCAAATACTTAGAGAGCCAACTTGAGTTTTCATAAATACAAATTAAAAAGGTATTTGAGAAAAAAAAAAAAAAGAGGAAAGCATTGGTTGATTTTTTTGCTGTTTTCCACAAATGGTATGTTAAATATTGCATGTAAACACACAACAAATCATAAACAGGAAAATCTAAATAATCTGCTTTAACCAAAACCAACAAAAAAATCATTTTTATATTTTTCTCGCAATACCTGAAATAACCCAACTACATATCAGTTATTTAGGGCAGTTATTGAATGAAGACAATCATCGGGGATGAAACCCGTCAGACAATGTTTCCACATGCTACAGTCTTATTATAAAAAGTCCAAATGGCTCAGATCGTACATTTTAAAAAACATCCTCTGTATGTAAAATAGTCCAAAGTCATGCTATTAAATCTTTTCAAAGGGAGCGTATCCAAAAAATTCTGAGGCACAGAAACTGATTCATGTCTCTACTGTTATGGAAAAAAAAGATAGGAAGTGAAACTTTCTGGGGGAAAAAAAGTCTCTGTAGTTTTAAGTTTCTTTTTTCTCAGTTGAATTTTTTCATCCTTTTTCAATAGAGGTGCAACATTAACACTTCTGAACACAGCATTTCTTACAACACTAATGCATCAAGCTGAATTTTGCATTTTTCATGCTGAAAGAAAAGAATAAAGCTTTATCTAGTCTGTGTAGGATTTGTGTGTGTTTGTGTGTTTATTTATGAAATTAGTGGGGGAAAAAATTGAGAGGTGGGAATGAGTTATAAAGTACAGTTATATCATTGCATGGATTAATCTTCAAGAAGACAACAGATAGCTTGATGAACAGTTTGGTGTGTCTGAAGACTGCATGGGAAAATGATGTAAGTCGCTGGTTTGTGGACTGTCACTTTGAAGCCTTGAGTTCAGCCTTGAGCCATTGCCGTCTTTATATTTTTTGGAGCAAAAACTATGGAGCTTAAGAGTGATGCTACAAACTTGTTCGGACAAAAAAAAAAACATATCTTTGAGGCCTAAATGTCAATTCATTTTAAAATTACTTTAAATATGATTACCAGTAGACTGACAGGAATGAGTGAATGTAGCTTAGAGACAACCATTAATTGTGGTGAGAATGTATTTTGAATCTGAGTCTGGTGAACCAGAGATGTTTTGAAGTCAGATTCTCGCAGCCATCAGTGGTGTCTGCTTCAATCGGACACAAGATGACTATGTCCATCTCTTATGATCTACTGTTTCTCCTTGCGACACACAACTGTGTACTGTAGCATGTGCTGCTGAGAAAAGCTGCATGGCTGTATGTCTCAAAGAAATGATGAAAGGAGATGACTAGATGAGAATCATCTGAGGTGAGCCAACAGTTTATGAGCACAGTTTTCATGCACAGTAAAGTTGAGCTACAGCTACAGCTCCATTAGGCCATTCAGCTGGATAATTCTCCTGACTCAGCTTAGATTTGTACTGATATGCCCCCATTTGGTTTGTTAGTATTGGCCTTGTTTCTAGTTTTCCTGTTATGTCACAGACCAAAACAACTGACAAACAATGTGTTTGGTGGCATATTGGTGCCACTTCAAATAGTAAAAGCTTCATAGTTCTGTAGATTTACGGATTCTTCTATACTGTGCAGTGGCTTCTTATTACTTATTCTTATAATATAGCTACTTGCTTTTTAACCTTGCATTTGCATAGGCTACCAGCTCTAATGTGAGCGTAATTGTTCACACTTGCTTGTGTACTCTGCTTGTTACCAGAGGGATTCACAAGGGGCCACTTTAGAGAACTTACGCTACATTTAGTTTTTGAATTTAAACGGTGTAAACAAAATGATAAACATGATGACAACAGAAGGGGTTATCATTTGGTTTAGCCATCATCTTCCTCTGTAAGGACTTTTTTCCACTTACTTTTGCATGTCTCCACATCAACTTCTAAATAGTTTGATCTCCCACCAGCTAACATCACAAGCAAATACGTCACTGCAGTGGCAAATCACACTCTACCAGTTACAGTTAATTCATGCTCAACGTTAACAGATTGAACCTTCTATCCATCCTCTGTATTTATTACGCATGCATTTCAGTCCATTTTCAGAGACCTTGAGGATGTGTACCCTGACATGGCAAATGGAGCTGCACCACCTGGAAATGATAAGAGCAGTGTTGCGCTGTACAGTAGACATGCAATCAGTCAAAGATACAAAGCAGAAGAAGCCATGCTATATTCAGTGGCTGCCTATTTTTATGTCTCTTTATGATCATGTACATCAGGTTTGCCCAGGTCCAGTCCTTAAGAACTACTATCCTGCAATTTTAAGATGCATCCTTCCTCCAACACACCTGAATCGGACTCACGTACGAACGGCTCATTCTAACAGAATAAAATTGTCAGTAATTTTAGTAAAGTGATTAGATACTAGACAAACCACTTTTAATAATGTCATTGACTTTTGATTTTCTTACACACTATATCTTTAAGTCAGATGGGCATGCTCACATGCATCTTAAAAGTCCTGTTTTAGTCAGAATAACACAATAATTAGATTTTTTCAACTTCATATAAACATTTCACTTGACACATAACTACACTGGCCTTTCAGAAAAATTAAAAGCTTAAGTGGAAAAAATGCACACAGATAATGAAAAATGTCTTTCAGTTGCTAATGTCAGCACTTAGTTAACTATCATGAAATGTTAAAAATGTTTTGTTTCCTAAATGCTTGCACTGGTAAAAACTTACTCTAGACTGGATCTCCTTTTTTGTACAATTTATCATTATTTTCAGATAGTATTGCCCATGTTTTCTTTTTGCATTTGAAATATGTTTAATTAGCTGTGATTTAAATAAGTATATTGATATATATTTATTTCATTTGGTCATAATTTGGTTTTTACGACTGGCAGGGCTGCGTGCACATCGTCTGCCTCAGGAGTGTAAAGGCTTGCTGAGGTTGCTGCTGTGTCTGATTCGCTGCATGTGAATGCACTGACTCTGCTCCCACAATTCAACAGGCAACAAAGGAAGAAAGGAAGAGGCCGTGAGCTACAAAGTGTTAGCCAACCAAGGTTGAAAAGATGTCGCGTTAATGTGTCATTGTAGCCGTCAATATACTCCCGTATGAAAAGAGAAGTATCAATTCCGTCCATATCAACACTTTCTGATTTTGTTTTGGCACAGGACCGGACAAAAGTAAAGGTAACGATAATGTTTTCGACATAAAACGCTAACAAAGCTAACTGACTTGGGTAGTAGGCTAGCATTAGCTAAGCTAACTTTAGCCAACAATCGCCAACGAGCGAGGCTTTCACAGCGTGTTTTTCCAAGACATATTTCTAACCTTTGGGTTATTTTACCCACTGACACAGTCAAACATGACTATTCGAGAGACAATGGGCATTTTTAAACGCCGTTTGAGTCTATTTATTCACTTTTAAAGTCTGTGCTGAGAGCAAATTTTAGCATCCAGGCAGCCCAACATCTGTCGGTCAACTTTGTTTTTATTTCTAGTAAAATTCAAAGATAATTGTTTAATAGAAATTAGTGCTTTTCGCTGCTTCGCTGTTAAAAGAAGTAAAGTGGAAAACTAACAAGCGTATCTGAGCTAAAAGCATGCATTTGTGTCCATAGGCCTCTTTAGGTTAGGGCATACCTGGCTAACTTTGACTCATTGCACGTTGTTTTAGGTGTTAATGTGTGCCCATGTCTTTTGTTTTTCCTTTAGTAAATTTACGTATAAATCAAAAGTGTAGATCTTTTTTTTTCTTTTTGAAATTGAACTGGTTTTGCTTTCCACAGCAGCAAATGAAAGGTGGTGGATGTGGAACTTGACCCAACCAACTGAGTCACCATTTTCCAGCAGATAATGGTGAGTAATCAGATTGCAGCTGCCTTGATTATCAAGCTGCTTTGTTTGGGTGCTTCAAGTGGCAGATGTGTCTAAATACTGTTGTGTTAACAGAACAATGGTCGTTGTTTTTGACAGACGAGAAGGCAATGATAGTAATTTTTTATAGTTATCATATCATGCAACTTCATTGGAATGTGTTTCGAGCGTCAATTATTTTAAATTGAATTGGAAAACACTTTTAAAGAGGCAGGTAGATCATGCATCTCAGCCTGAGAGGAGTCCCCTCTTCTGACACAGTGGGCAGGAATGACCTTCTTTACTGGTCCTAATTGCACAAGAGTTAAAGAAATCTCCAATGTAAGACACTGTTGTTTTATTGGTATATTGTACAGAGGGTGTGGCAGGTTGTAGAGCAATTTTCTTTCTAACATCAGCTCTACAGGGGCTTAGTTTTTATTGCTATGTAAGGTGGATATAACATGAGATGATTAAACAATCAAGGATGACATAAATATGTTTCCATCTATTTTGGAGCAGTGCATCGTTTGTTTTATATGGTCAGTGGTGAACAGTGCAATGATCTGTAAAACATAAGATATGTTGACACATGATGACTGGAGAATATGGTCTGGGCGTTATCTGCAGTTGCTACTCACACACATACTGTACGGCCCAAGGTTTTTTGTTATCTGTCTGTGACACAGAGGATGCAGAACTTGCCAAAATTATGCTTTAGAAATTGGATTGTGTTTATATAATGACTGAAAGGCTGCTTGACAATAAATTGTATTTATAATATTGATATGAGCCTGAAAGTAATACAAGTCTGCAGCGTTTGTTGTGTTGTTTATACAAGGGCGTACTCAAATTTTCCTGATTTCTTACTTAGTAATTGGGTAGATAGTCTATTCAAGAAGTCAGGGGGGACATTTTTCCTTTTTTTTTTTTCTTTTTTTTTTACAAGTAGCCCATCTGAAGCATTTCTGCATAATTTCAAGACTGGGGGGTAGGGTATTGTATCTTTACTGCTACAATTTCACTATACACACATGCAACTTGAAACAATGTCTTCCCCCTTTTTCCCCATTAAATCCTTAACACATATCCTCTGAAACAGCAGGGTTAAATGAGGCAGACGTATATGTGTGTGCAGGTATCATGGTGCGATAGAACTGGCACATCACTGGGTGATGCAAGCAATCACTTGTCAGGTCCTCGTGCTCTGTCACTCTCACTCGTTCAGTTAATTTTTCAAATGAAAACATAATTGAGACCCTTGTGTGATGTTGCAGCCCCAAATTACTGTTAAGGGACTGGACAAGAAATATTGTGTTGATGGAGCTACAATTTTATGCCACATTTCTAACATGAGACTCTAATTGGTTACAAGTAAAAATGCTGCAAAGAGATAAACTATATTTTTATGATTATCCTTTCAGTTACCATGTTAAAGTACATGACAGCAAAATTAGACTGAACAAATCTGACTTTTTTTGGGAGGGGTTGCCAGCAGAAAGCCTCTTTTGTTAAAAAAATAAAAAAATAAAATAAAAAAAAGAAGATAAACAAAAAAACCATTATGGTGTGTTTTAGGTTATCAATGTTAATTCTGACATTGAGCAGGAAAACTCCACCTGCTTCTCCTCCAGCTGCTCTTAGCATTAAATAAAAGCAGACATCTATCTGATTTACAGGTATTTGATGCAACAGTTTCTAACGTGCACGCTCTGTTTGTTGGTGGAAATGTCACTCACCTATGGTGTGTTGCTCATGATGCTCATGATGTCAACATGAGAAAAGATGGATAAGATAAGATCAGGCTGTTTAGTTTTTATAATGTAAACCTGCTCTAGAGGAAAGGGGATCCTTGGATTACTTCTGTTGTGATCTGCTGCAAAATAAGAATAACCTAAATAATAAGATTTCTGAAAATAAAATAATTGAATAAAAAAATATATAAGATATTATTTGAGTAATTATAGAAACTAAAATAAACGTGGATGTTCTACTGGTGGCAGGGGGGTGCCTTGGGGGTGCCTATAATTTTCATTTTCCAACTGTTAGGCCTGGAAAAGCTTACGGACATGCTCATGACTTCAGATAATTGGAACAATGGTGGAGAAATCAGAGTATTTCTAAACTTGAAATTTGCATCACCTGGACTTTGAATAAACCATAGCCCTTACAAGGCAATTTTAAGACCTTGATGGAAATTAAGGCAGCATCAATCTCTACTGTTGTCCAAACTTGCAGATGTTGGTTTCCTTTATCCACTCTAAACTTGTACAAAATGTTTAATATATTGGAAGGAATGATTCATTTATAACTTTATGCCTTTTGGATATCAATTCATCTTGGAATTATGCACAATAGATTTAACAAGGGGTGCTTAAACTTATGCAAACTGCTGTAAATCAATATTGTGAACATAATTTACTCAAACATTTTGCATTTTATATTTGTATTTATCAAACAATACCCTGTGTTTTCTTTCTGCAGGGTTTAATGGCTCCACTGTTCGCATGTCTTGTTTGGTGCGGCTGGATGGGAGGACATTGTGGATAGTACTTTCATCAGGATACCAGGAGAGCCAACCCATGCCCCCATTTTGGAGGGCCTGTCAGAATGAAGAAGATAAGCCTTAAGACCATCCGCAAGTCCCTAAACATAAAGGGCAAAGAAGACGGTGACTTTGTCATGCTCCAGCAGCCTTCAGTGACTACAGAGTTTTCTAAGGATGAGTCACTTTTTGGAGGCTGCTACACCAAAGACCTTTCAGGCTGTGATTTTGGTGGTGAAGATGAGAAAAGTGGCCAGAATAAGAGTCGATCAAAGAGTGAGGGTCTGATGGGGTCACTGAAAAGAAGGCTGTCTGCCAAGCAGAAGGCAAAAGTAAAAGGCGGCTCTTCTGCTATATGTTCTGTGGACGATGACGACACCTTCTCATCCTCTTCTGTGCCCATAAGCTGCAATGAGGTGAAAGCCCAGAGACCCCTTAGATCTGCTTCCTTACGTATTCACCATTACAGCCCTTCGCCATGGCCTCTGCGGTCAGTCAACTCTGATGAGGCATGTATCAAGATGGAGGTAAAGGTTAAAGCCATGGTTCACTCACCTTCCCCAAGTCCTAATTTAAACGGTGTCCGGAAAGATTTTCAAAACTTCCAGATGGAAGGGCTCTTTCAGGACGAAGCTGAGTCCTTAAAAAATCTTCAGCAGCCACAAAATGGTGAGCTGCATCTCAACATTGATGAAAATGACGTGCCTGTGGTGCTGGGGTTGACACCCCAGGACTATATCCAGTACACAATGCCTTTAGATGAGGGAATGTACCCGGAAGGGTCCCACTCCTGCCTAGACAGCTCTACTCCCATGGAGGTGGTGACGGAGGCAGACAGTGGGTCTCTCCACACAGACCAGGGACAGGATGAACATGAACTGCTTAGCGGGATGTCTCTGGATCCTTTCATGGAAACCTCAGTTAATAGTATTCTTATTGGTTCTGCTGGTATGATGCTCCAAAGTTCTAGAGTTGAGGTCCCACCTCCCCTCTCCCCACTCCTGCCACCCATGACAAGTAATGGACATATCCCCAGAACATTTTCAGGCTTCAGCTCCTCAGATAGCCAGGTAGCCGAGAGAGTCAGACACCACCTCAACTTTGACCCAAATTCAGCTCCTGGGGTCAGTCGGGTGTACGACTCAGTCCAGAGCAGCGGGCCCATGGTTGTGACCAGTCTAACGGAGGAGCTTAAGAAGCTTGCAAGACAGGGGTGGTACTGGGGTCCCATCACACGATGGGAGGCGGAGGAAAAGTTGATCAACTTGGCTGATGGTTCATTCCTGGTCAGAGACAGTTCGGATGACAGGTACCTGCTCAGCCTGAGTTTTAGGTCACAAGGCAAAACTCTCCACACCCGCATCGAACACTCTAACGGACGCTTCAGCTTCTACGAACAGCCCGATGTGGAGGGACACACATCAATTGTTGATTTAATTGAACACTCTATCAAAGACTCAGAGAACGGAGCGTTTTGTTATTCCAGGTCTCGCCTACCAGGGTCTGCAACGTACCCTGTCAGACTAACCAACCCAGTATCTCGGTTTATGCAAGTGCGCTCCCTGCAGTATCTTTGCCGCTTTGTCATTAGGCAGTACACGCGGATAGACCTGATCCAAAAACTGCCCTTACCTAACAAGATGAAAGATTATCTGCAGGAGAAGCACTACTGAGGACACACACAGGACAGTGGTAGCAATTTGCACTTTTGTGTTCAGTTAAGAGATTTAAACAAGGTTTACAGACAACCACAGTTTTGAGATGATCGCTTCTGGTAGCTCTTGATTTGTGTCCAGGTGACCCTGTCACTGTTTAGTCCTCCATTCCACTGTGTGGTTTTTTGCTGGTTTTTAGAGGCTCTACTTCCATTAATAAAGGCCAGCTCATAATCTATTGCAGAAATATAGCAGAGGTGTACAGCCATGTAATCTCAGTTCAATCCGTTAAGTGCAAACATCAGGCACTTGTGATGTATGGTTATTTATACTATCCAGCTGTGCAAGTAGAGCAGATTTTCATACATTGACTTTCTGCATTCAAGTTGGGCCAGTTGAAAATAAAAATGACTGAATTTGAGAAGTAAATGCATTTTTTTATCCACTAAATTGTAAGTTTCAGCTATAGTTTGAAGATGGGCGGTATTACTACTGATCTATAAATTTCTGCAGGCTGACCAGTTTTGAACATCTTTTGTTTTTAGTTTTAAAAATGTTTTCAGACTGCAGAGTAAAACTTTATCATCTCCAATTGGCATAAAGTTAATCACATAAGTGATGATATATGACCATTTCTTTTTATCCTATTTGATTTTTTTAAAAGAAATATAATTTTTGTTATTTATAGCGGCACCCGTCTTGTCTTGAACTTGGTTTAAAAAATGTTCATTAACTAACCAAAGCACCATTTCAGGCAGTTTAGAAGTGAGGAGTTAATTTGATCTCAAAAGATGTCCAAAATTTGCCAGCGCCTCAGAGCCTTTCGACAGTTTGGTCAGAGAAGTAGCTTTAAATTTTATGACTGCATTAATACATTATACATCATTTAAGCCTAAAGGTACTGATAATGCTGGATTATAATCTTGTGCTGTTTTTAGAAAATGAAATCAACATAATGTAGAAACCTTTTTCAAAATAAGTTAACATTAAAGTTTAAAATTTCTGCATTAGGAATGTTACAAAATGTGCACCTCAACTCAGGCCTAACAACTTTTTCACAATCTGTAATGCTTGTATCTGCATGTAGTAAAGGCTTTACGACTGTAGAGTAACTCTGGATTAGAGAAGATGTCATGGCAAGAGCTTTTGGCTATGATGTGAAAGAGCAGCTCTGACTAAAAGGTTGTTAAATGCACAGCTGCATTTAACTTTGGCATTCCGTATGGAAAGAACATTGCCCTCAGTTACCCTAAAACTGCACTAAATAAGTGTTTAGTTGAGCTGAATCAGTATGTAAGGATAGCTGTTACTTAATGCCAGCAACGAGCTGGACCCAGATGAAAGAAATCCCAAAGATGTGATCAGCCTATATAAACAGGCTTGGGAAAGCCTGGGTCGAGGAGCCATCTTAACCTTTGAGTGATGTCAGGGGTCCAGCATATGACAAATATTCAAACTCAGCTGCATGTCATCATTAGTGTTATATGGGCTTTAAGGACATTTTATTTTTAATCACAAGGTTTTTCGTTTTGGTCATCACATGCATTCTCCACACAGCTGCACTACCCTACATATTATCTCTACTGGGCTGCTTTGTGCCGAAGTAAAGGGAAGAGCACACACAATGCTACGCAAGTGCTTTATATGGATACTTGACAGGGAATTGTGTTTTCACATTATGAATGAGCATCCTTTTTTGACATCAGTGTCCTTAAAAGTATTTGGGAAAATGGTCTTGGGCAACTTGGGTAGGTTGTTGAAGCGTAGTCGTAGTCGTAGATAGCTGGAAATGTTGGCATCTGAGGGAGTTACCCCGAATCTAGCACAGCATATTTTAGATAGGAACTTTTGAATGGTGTTGCATGTTTTAAAGACTTCGCATTTTAAAGCTTTTGAGTTGTATAGGAATGAAGGATTTAAGTTGTGTGTTTGGCTGTGATAGAGAGATGTTTTTATGTCACAACCATGGGCTGGACATTCTATGTACAAGAAATGTATTTTTCCTCTTAGAATTCCTGAGTGACACTTTTGTTTTTCGTTTGTTTTGTGACGTTTGCCATCTGAGGGATCGGGCTGTACAAAAAGGAATGTACACTTTGTTTTTACCATTTTATCTGCCTGCAGACCAGTTTCAGAAAGCACGCGGAACATACGAAAATAAAGATAGAAAAATTACAGTCACATTATTTGCACTTGAACATTCTTGACATGCTTTGTCTTCTCCTCCCTGCAGTTGTCCCTCAGATGGCGGTTTATTAAACTTAAGTCACACATTCGTACTTGTGCGTTCATATGACTGTAAGATTAAATCAAGATTGTTTTTTTGTCATATCTTTGGGATTTAAAGGGTAAGGCACCAGCATCATTTCAAAAAGCCTTTGCTAATGCTAATTGGCTAACAAGGTATGGGATCATGGCAAGAATGTGGATGTAAATTTAATTTTACCCTCTCTTTTTGTGTGTGCGCGGAAGTGTCTCAGTTGAAATGTGAACGTAAAATTTTAGTCTTTGTTTTAATACAATGTTCGTTTAATTGTATTCCTATTTCGATTTAGAAGTTTCATCGGGTTTGGACTAGCAGAATCTGGTTTCATACGATGTGCTGCTAGTTCTCTGATTACTGGTTCATTGTTAAAGCATTATTGCCTTCAAATGTTCAATTCCAGAGGTTGATGCTTGTTCAGACTGCTGAAGCATTTTGAATAATAACAGCTGTTAAAGCACTTAACAAGCTCCACCTTTCTTTTTGTACATCTCGGTGAGTGAAGGTAATTGTTTACAACATTGTTTTGGACAAGTCCTTCCCTTTTTGTTTACCCTCTCTCACATCAATGTCTTGGTACAATTTTAAAATTTCCTTTTTTTTTTTAAATTAAATGTGTTTTACACATTTTGTGCTGCTTATGGATATGATTGCCTTTCTTGTATTTAACAATGGGGGGAAAATAGAATGTCACCACTGTAGATGTATGTACACACAATGACTTTTGGTTATCATCTTGGGAGAGCAACAGATTTGCAATTTGTTAACGACTGTAGTCAGTTAAAAGAGAATTAGTTGCGATTAGTAGAACCTCTGTAGAATTTACCAGTTTGCTCCAGTTTACATTGGTTGTCAACTTTCCAAAGTAGATGGTGTTTTTTGTATTTTTTCTTTTTGGAGAGAAAAAAAAAATCAACAGTGATTTATTGCACATTTTGGATACAGTTCCAGAGTTTTTTGTATCTGCCAATTATAAATTATAAATAAAACTATATTCTAAAAAATGTGAAGAATTATCTACTGTCTCATTCAATGAGTGTCTCAGGCTAGATTAACCGATTTACGCGCAGTTTTACATGCAGTTTGTGTCCTACCTCAGCTTTGGATGGAGTGATGCGCACATTTAGAGCCAGATCATGCTTGCAGCTGTGTTAATAGGGGAAATCACAGAGGTCTTAGAAAGATTCTTTCAACAGTGAGTACAAATTGGCAGCTAATCCCAGAGCTCTGCTTTTTCTAATTTACAGAGACAATCTGGGTGGTCTTTAAATACAACAAAGCGAAGCAGAGACTCTGGGGAAAGATTAGCTGCAGTGCTACCTTCCTTGCTTTAACTTGACTTTAAGTCGACTGGAGAAATACTCAGTGAGTTTTTCTGTTGTAGTGGGAGAGGAGAAGGTGGGAGTGGGGTGCAAGTGCCAGATTTGGACTTGGGTTTACTGCAACACGCCTCGCATGATGATGGGGAGGTAGACTTTGTTAACTGCTTTGCCTGACAGGCCTTTCCAGGCATCTGAGGTGAGGATGCACAACTGTTTACTCTCTGCCCGGTTAAGTATGATTTATTCATAGCACGCACTGGTGGTCGTGTGTCATATTGAGATGCCTCCATCACAAAAGGCCTCGTCTCTGCTTTCGCTTTGCTTTTTCTTTTTTCTTTAATTTGCAACTTTTCAAACTGTGTTCAGAATTTAACGGGAGAGTTTTTTTACTTTGCTGGGAGAGTTCAGTTTGACACGAGGTGACACGCCGTCTCTGTTGTTTTGGATTTGTCTGTAAAATGTGATATTCGTCCTACTCACCTTGCTGCTTTTCTTTCTTTTCTTTTTTTTTTTTTTAAACTGTGGGATGGAGCCTGCTTGCACAGAATACTTTACTTTGGTGCAGTTGTCTAGAAGGCGAACTGTCACTTCAGGAGTTAAAGACAAGTTAAAGAAAATATGAAAACATATGGGATCTGCTGTCCCCATAATTTAAGTCTGCATGTGTGTGAAATGTGCAGATTAGTTTGGTATGATGCAATTTGGGCTGCTGCTTTAAAGTATGGGGGAGCCCATTAATGTCCTAAACAGGTATACAGATAATCTTATCTGTCCAACGGATGCTGTGTAGGGAGAATGCACTAATATCAAAAGAAATGGCTGCATATTTGACATAATACTGGCTTTATTGAAAGGACATTGATGAAAAGGATTATTATAGCTGTTACATAATGTTTTGAGTGGACTGTTTTATCCTTGATACTGGCCTTAACTCACTTTCAAAAACTCTCAAGTATTAATATTTTCTAATGAAAGCAGCCATGCTTTTCCCTTTGAGGCCAAGTTTTTTTTGTTTTGTTTTGTTTTTGTCAAAAAGAGTGACTATCTGGGTGTTTATGATTAGCAGGGGTGGCTCCAAAAAATGTTAAGGTTTAGGCCAGGCTAAGGCATGTGTGAAAAGGGTGGCACATGTAAATGAGACCTTGGAAAAAGGTCTAGATTTTAGTAATCAACTGATTATTACAACTTAAGATTAAATTTTAAAAGTCAAGCAAAATTTGTAAAAGCAAACAAGTCAATGATATTGATCAACAACTGTTTAGTATGATCTTGCATTGTATATCTTTATAACTATGACTGATAACAGGAAAAACAACAGGTTTTAGCCAAATCATCAATTCCTTCAGCATTATTGGCCCCTTTTAAAGCCCTGTTTCCACCAATGATTTGGTTCTGTACGGGTTGGTACACATTTTTTTCCCTTCATTTTCCTTCCTTGATTCGATCCTCATTTTTAGGGCTTATTTTTCATTAACACAAGTGACATCTTGATCACGAAATGTGGCAGCATCAGGTTAAAAGGCTGATGCCACATGTGCTGCTTTGTTGACACAAATGAACCACAACACACCAGGATGTCACAATCTCATCTCAACTATAGGTTCTGACTCTAATCAAAGCATTTTTAAATGATCTTTATCAGAATCACTGAATACACTTCAGCTTCTGACATCGGTTGTTTTACACCTGTGTAATACATCTTCCATAAAGAGATGTGGCTGGAGCTTTGTCAACATATATGCTGTGTGCGGGATATTTTAAACTAGAAAACAAGAGCAGTCCATCAACTACAGTGAAGTACTTATGCGTGCGTGAAGTATTCATGAGTAGTCGTTTTCCCCGCAGTAGACAGCAGTCAGAGCGCTCTTAGTTTGAAGAAGCAGGGTGCTAAAAGGCACGCTAAGCTAACAGCTACTCAAAACATAACTTCACTTTGAGAGATTTCTGTTTCTGACTTTCACTTGCATACATTTGTATATGGATTTGTTTTCTTTTCCAAAAAAAAAACATTATCATGCACACACAATAGAATTTTCATTTGCTAGCTCTCAGCATCAAAAAGAAATATAAAAACCATCCCATACATATACTATAAACACATTATAAAAGAGCAGACCTCCTATTCATCCATCCTTTGTCTAGACCTGCTTATTCCAGAGTCGGGGGGAGGGGGCTGAAGCCTAGGTCTTTATAGCTGCTTTCAAGTGGGGGCAGGGTTCACCATCGACAGGTCAAGATACAGTCCAATACAATTATGATTAAAGTCAACCCAATTGACTCTAATCCAATTTTAATCCGGTTCAATCAAATTATTATATCATCCACATTTGTCCAATTCATAATCATTAATGTAGTCCCAAAGAGGCACACGCCTGTGTCCTCCCTGTGTTGGTCCCGAGCCTGGGTTAATGTAAACGATTGTGTCAGGAGGGGCATCCGACGTAAAACCTATGTCAAATCAATATGTGAATCATTTCAATGTCTTGGAGATGGAGGCAGATGATTCGCTGGCGCGACCCCTGAAGGAGCACCTGAAAGGAAAAGAAGAAGAAGCCAATTACTAAAGAAAAAAAAAGCCACCTAAAGAAAGAAAAAGAATGCCTTGAATGTTCTCTTTGATTCAAGAGAATCACGCTAGTGGGTGAGAGTGGAGAAAAAAACTCTTTTAAAGTAGCAACATGAAACTTTCTGACCTTGAAACTGTGCTTAAGACTCATTATGATGGCATAGTGACATTTATTATGTACATTCATGGAGCCATCGTTGCCCTGCAGCATCCTGAGGCTGAGAAAATGCAATTCACGACTTTGTCTTCTGGAAAGTTGTGTCACTTTACAGCTTAGTTTAGCTTTATGCACCGTGCCACATGCTAGCAACTGGATATCAACACACTGGCCATTTTGAAGGCGCACCGTGGCTGATTCATCAAAGAAATGCATAAGGACATTATCGGAGGAAGAGAGGAAAATCAAAACAGGAAGGGACAAAGCAAGAGATAAGATAAGAATCAACATAGGACTGACTTTTAATGTCTGGCGAGAGCACAGAGTACAGGTAGGATGCAAGATGGATGCCAAATTAGCCGTCATTGGCGGGCATCTCACTGAGAAAACCTGCCAAAGTTTTGTAGTGCTTCTTTAACCTTTTAAAGCCCAACCCAAGACAAACTGGAGAGAAATGTCAGATTTTTAAAAAATCTGAAGTCTTCTTTTAGCCCATAACAAAATGTGGAAAAAAGTAATCTTTTTTTTTTTTTTTTTTATATTTACCATTTCTTACCATGTATCATGTCAAAATTATTGTAGTGTAGTCTTTCGCTTCCTGGTGCCCATTAGGGTGCAGAAGAAAAGTATC
>JBBBVU010000019.1:14212202-14224015 GCA_037177055.1 Atherinosoma microstoma
TGAGCAAAGTTTTTACCATAAAGTGATGCAAAATGTCTCAGAAACTGTATGTATCAAATATGATACGTTTGGCTTTAGAAGGTTAACAGGAAGAAAAATCTCCAACAAAACTAAACCGAAAACAGTGAAGAGGACAGAAAGGAGGGTCAGCAAGCACTGAAACCACCATAACTCTAAGCCAGGGGTACCTACTGAGAAACAATAAAGAAAAACACAAGTTAATGAAGCAGTAACATCTTTAAATAATTTTGAAATTAGCATATGAATAATAAAAAAGGGACCTTTAACATTTGGTTTGTTGCATTTGCTTTACTTTCAGTTCAGTTTAGGATTAAAATGACATTCAAAGATCTGCATTCTGTTTTTTTATTCAGCCTCCCCACATATTTGGAAACAGTATATTTACCAGAGACAGTCAGTGCTGGGCTTTGCCTTTGTTACATGAGACATTTTCTGTTTGACTGCTGGTAGCCTTTGGACAAGTGTGGGAGCGACAGCAGAATCCAAATATGCCCTTTTTGATTTAGGTTGGTACTTTAAATTCAAATAAGTAAAAATCTTGAATGCATTTGCAGTGGTTGTATTTCTTTTAGTGCATAATGTGGACACTAAGGCGTTCATCTGTGAGCAAATGTCCTCTCAGTGTGGTTCTTAGTTTGAAACTGTTTACTCTGGGGAATCCATCCATCACATGTCTCCTGTCTTAGACTGATGATCCATTCCTGCCATCTGGTGCGCTGTGTGGCGCACCCATTCTTCACATGCAAACAGGCATGATTTTGACAGCTTGAATTAGCCAACAAACATATATATCGCTTTAAACTATCATGCCAGGAAGACATCGGTGGTCTAGCTAGCCATGATAAAGCCAAAGTTACCTGCCGGCAACAGATGTCTTTCAGCCCTGAGTGAAAGGTTCAGCTCTATTAATGCTTGTGATCTCATGCCAGCAGTGGAATACACCACTGAGACCCTCTTCTTCTCCATCTATCATTACATTGGATTCCTCTGAACCCCAATTAGCACTATCAGAGATGGGACAGCCTTCATCGTTAGCAGGTTCCCACTGAGGCAACAGCTCATCGTGACCATCCTTCACAGTTATGTATTCATAGAGGATATGTTTGTTGAAGTCAGGCTTGGCAGCCACAGCTCTGTGTGGCTCACACCGATGTGCTGCACGCTTTTCGTCGTGGTAAATTTCCAAGACAGAATTTAACAAAGAAAACGGCCGAAACTGCAACGGTTTTGGAGTTGGCAGCTTTCGGTTACTCGGAGCGGGCGACAACTCAACATTCCTGAGACATGATCATGGTTAATGACCAGAAAATGGCAGGTCCAGATGGCTCCAGCTCCAGGGTGTCAGGAAAGAGGAAGCTGGCCACTTTGATTCCTGATTGATAATCTGTCAAGGAAGTAATTCTTCCTTTGTGGCTGTTCACATCTCAGATTTTCTATGATCAAAATCTGATTTTCTATTATGCTGTTCTTTGTGATACTATCTTACAGCAGGAGGGAATGTAAATCAGCAGCCGGAGCTACCTATAAGCTGTCTTTCTGAAAGATGTCTTTATAATTGCAAATAGCAGACACACGCAGGCGTTGAATTATAATCACATGCAGGGGATGTATGTATTTATGTGTGTATGTGTGTGCAGAGAGTAATGCTTCCGGAACAGACTGAAGGCCAAGGGGAGTCACAAGAGGGTCATAATTATGTCATTAAAAAGAGTGACATCTGGAACTTGGGGGGCCATCGTGTAACACAGAGTCCCCACCTCCTTCCATTCTCCTCTTGTGACTCAGACAATGCGCTTTCATTCTCTCCAACAATCTGCCCATCCTTCACACAGGAACTAGGTGTGTGTGTGGATGTGTGTGAGTGGTTTTGGTGTGGTTGGGCAGGAATGGGAGGGGTGAACAGGTGGCAGCCATCAGGAAATAGATGGGGAATGTTTTGAATGGGAACCTTGCCTCCATCCCTCATGGAGTACCTGGGTGTCCGCCCTTCACTAGTGGTCCAAGAGGCGCAGCGAGGATGCGAGAGATGAAATGAGAACAGGTGGTGACTTGTCGTTTAACGAGGAATGGAGTTCCCCTGTAGGTCTGCGACGGCGCAGCCAAAAGAGCACTATGGACGGTGCCTTCACAACAAGAACCCCACTGCTCAAAGGTCTCAGCAGCCTTTTGGATCCAAAAACAAGACTTTTTTTCTAAAGATATATAGCTTGACTTGAAACAACAACACTGGTTAAACTCAATTTGGAGGATGTAAATAGCAAATTTACAGAGGACAAAAAGTGCAACGCCAGAAGACAATGAACAATGTGTAATTAATGACACGCCTGCCTCCAATCTGGTTCTTGGGCAAGGGCCAGGCTGCTGTCATCACGTACTTGATTGTATTGCAGTCACACTCCTCACTCTCTGAACTGCCATTGTCCCACAAGAGTTTCATGTAGCCTCATCTGCGTTGCAACTGACAGCTCTAATCACATCTTTTCTCTTGCAGTCGCAATGTGTTGCTACAGTAGCTCTGGGCCTCGCCTTCCTCTGATCCTTCAATGAGCTCGGTCTCTCAGGCCGCCCCACCTCTAGCAATTAGCCACTGCTTTGCATCTTTTTCAAACTCACAAGAAAAGCAGCTAAACTACTTTTTTCTGTCTGAAAACATTTACTTAGCTATATCAGAGTTAGAATTTGCCATTATTCTTACAGAATACAGTGGGGCTCTAACATTTCACCTACTTTGGTTTGGTTCCAAGACAGAAAATGTAATCTGATTATTGAGTTGTGTGTTTTATTTTTATCCAATGGCAAATATTTATTTAAAGCTAAATCAAAAACAAGTTCTTCCTAAAGTAAAACTTTATAATCAATAATATTTTTTGTAAGATACATATAACATGTACAGCGTGAATTTAGACTCCTTTAGTAGGTTGAGATCCCTGCTGTAAGTTATTATCTTACCTGAAATTCCATTGGCCTTTCTGAATCAGGCCAGTGTAAGAAAATAGCTGTGATATCTTTAGGAAAAAAATATGCTCGCCTGCGTTTTGGTTGGAAAAGCCCTTTTAAATATGGTGCCCATCATTTGTATACACAGTCTCTCGCCCTCTGATGGAGGACATCAGAGGAGCGAGCACTGTTTCTAACAGTGATGTAAATCTGAACAAGCAGCAGGAGAAGCCAGTTTGAAAGTGGACCTGCAGGGAAGTATTTTAATATTGGATCCAAACTGAAGGAACTCTGAGGAATACTTACCGCTACTTTTAGATATGAAGCATTAGTGTATCTCTTTACCATTTGCATTCCATGTTAAACTCTCAAGAACACTCAAATCTAACAAAAGAACAGTACAAATATTTTTTTCATGTACAAGGTAAAAACTTAAAGAATTTGTTGGAAAAAGATCTGAGCAAACTTGGTCTCCCCAGTGGTTATACCAGCTAATTTTACTGGCATTACCTCCAGTCAGCCAGTCTCACTGTATGTCCATCCCCTCTCCCTGCAGCCAAAGGCTCTGCTTGAAATCTCTCAAATCCCATCAGGTCGCATCCAAGACAAGTCAAACAGAAACTTGTTGTCCTGAATCTGTCATAGAGGTAAACAGTAGCCCAAAAGAGGGACAAGTTCCTTAAATATACCTCCACCATCACTACATTAAGAGGCTTAATGTAATATGGCATAGAAAATGAAATAGTCATTCATAATTCAGTGTTAGGTTTCTAATGGGTGACTCCCAATCCTGTAATACAGTGCTCCCTAAATTGTTTCCAGTTTGTAAATAATGTAATGCTGTCTTGATGGGTAAAAGTGGCCATGGGCCATGCAATAGTAATGAACTCTGGGAGCGGGCTCAAGCAGAACTGAAATAATTCTGTTTGAGAAGGACTGTTAAATATCCACAGCTGTCATTAGACACATCTACAGGGATGTGCTCGCATAAAATAACGTGTTCCTTTACTTATTCATCTCACAAACTGTCAAGCGCTCTAAAGAGCTGGCAGTTTGTTTAACGTAGGGTGCAGATGAAGAAGAAGAAAAAAATATTGGGTGTGTTTTGATAGGAAACATCAGCTGCTAATAACAGAAACAAAAGAAATTGTTCAGTGTAGAGGTGTGCAAAAAGAGAAAACTACTTGTAAACCCTTCAGGATAAAATCTTTCATTAAAATTATATGCTAAAAATCCAAGCTTGGTTTATTTCAACAGCAAACAGCTGAAATAAACCTTTTTTCCAAAACAATGTGTGCTTTTGTAATCTTTAGTGGCCCTTCATCTTTTTTTATACAGGTTCTAAAAGGTCAAGGCAGCCTCTCGAATCAAAATCAAAAACACTACTCGTACTGATTGAGCATGATGAGGAAAACAAGTGTTTCTGAAAAGGCCACCTCAGTGTCTTCGTATGAATGAGAGACTGTGGAGACATCAAGTGGTTTTTGTAGGGTGTGATGTAATTTCTAAGAGGAACAGGTGGGGGGAGGGAGGGTGAAATAAATAAATGCATAGATAAATAAAAACAGCAATGCATGCGCACGCAAAGAGAATCACATTCATTTTGATGTATCCTTCAACATATCCCTGAAAGAGGGGAACAACTGGGTTTATGCAACTTAATTCCATGAGAGACATCAAAAAGAGGGGAAAAAAAACATTTTTCAATTTAGCATGTCATTTTGACTAAGTAGCTTTAGCCCATGCATGTCTACTCCTCTAGTTGAAGTGTGCCACTTAGTTCTAAGTATAAAAATCCCTCCAAATCCCCTCGAGAAAAACAGCAGCTTAAGTACTGTAGGTTAATGTTTGCTATCCTTGCTTCCCCCACTCAGTGTAAGATTATACTGGAGGACATGAATCACTACAAGCTGTGAGTCATGGGGTACAGCAGGTTGGGATCCATATGCAATAATAGAGAAAGGTCCCTTTTCTTTTTTCATTGATTTGTTTTAATCTGACAAGTAAAAGATTATGGGATGCATATCTTGGATCTGCATCTGTTCGATCGGCACTGTGATAAAACGATTCAGTGGAAATTGTTTTGCTAATGTGTTTTTTCAGTTCAATTTTAAAAACAAACATATTACTTTTAATTCATATTTCTAAGATTGCCTTTTCTTATCTGTGATTTATCTCCCATAACAAAAAGATTTAATTAGTCTATTTTGTACTACACTATATGACCCATAGATGTCCTTGTTCAGCAAGTGATTCTACTTTGAAAGACAGAGAATGTCCTGTCTTAATATGACATATGAGTGTGAAATGAAACCTTCATGTTGTTTGTGTTTATTCTTTTTTTCCTGTGCATGCTTCTCTTCGTTCTCAAACCCTAATGCAGGCAAATATAGATGGATGTGATCTGTGAGCCTTTCTGTTAAACTACCTTTAAACTTCACAGCCCTTTCTCCTGAGTTGTGCAGACTTCTTGAAGGTCTAAATAAAGACATGTTACAGGGGAGAAACCTTTTGGAAGGCTGCATTGCAGACTCATCTACTCTGCAGCCTCTTCTCTGAGATGCGAGCTGATCCAAGAAATCCCAGGCCACATCTCACTCTGATTAGCATATCGAAAAAAGTTTAATCACAATCCTTGGTTTCAGTAGATGAAACTGCTCGTTACAGATTTGGCTTGCAGGTATGATCTGTGATCACGATTATTCATTATTTCCACGGAAACTCAGAAGATTGCTCTTAAGATCTTCTTTCTAATTTACCATTTTCAAAGGATTCAAAACTTACAGATGTACTATTGTGATTGGAATCTGTCACGCCATGTTAGACTTTTCTGAAAATGCTCTGGATTCTTTTGAATAAGAAGCTTGTACTTGCAAAAGCAAACGCAATCAGGAGATAAAATCTTTTCCTTGTTGCTAAGCAGTATTTGGACCTCACCCCAACCTGTGGCCAAACTTCTTGTCACTGCAGGTGGTTTAGAGAGTTTCAGGAATCATATTCCACTCTAAAATAAACTCACTTTTACACACAAATCCTTTGCCATTGCTAAAATGTCTACAAAACCACATTAAAAGGGGGATAGAAAATGCACTGTGCAAAGCTTTTGAATCTATGAATCACAGAGCAAAAGGCTGTCAGCTCCGGTGCTGCAGTGCCTAGATCTTAACGAGTGAGGAGACAAGAGGAATGTGGAGCAGACGTGGGCGGTATTTAAAACTACATATAAATAAATAAAAGGTGTAAATAAATAAATAAATATATTCTACCTACATCACTGAGTTGATAGCTATCTCTTGTGGGATGAAACCAAACAGAGCAAATGGAGGACAAGCTGCTTAATTTTCTTGGTTTAGCCTTGAATCTTTATGTGCGTCTACATATTTATATTCCACTCATACATACACATTTGACCTTATCACTACACCGAGGCTGACACTTAAGTCTCATATGTAGTACTCATATGTTTATGTACAATGTGTCTCATTTAAGCCAGGAGGAGAGTTTTTTTTTGGTGATATCGCTCCGTCGACATTTTAAGTTTCTATTTCGTTATCATTTTGGAGAAAGGATATTATGAATACCTGCTATAATAAGCTGCAAAGTGCTCTTTGCAGCTTATTATTCAAATTGAGCTTTCAGGACCCAAAAGGATGGAGTTTCAAAGCTGCTATCGCCTGCCAGTCCTGCAAGAACAGAAACAGGTTTTTTCCTTTGTTCATTATTCAGAAGTCAAAGAGACCTTTCTTAAAAATGGATAACATAAAGTGGTATTCACCTGCAGCAGCTGATGGAGAAATATCTGCATGAACAAGTGTCAGATTAGTACCATCTGAAGCAACCAATACTTCATACCTGTAATTTCCCTTTGGATCTAAGTTAAATGCACAAAAGTTTAAAGGAGAAGCAAATATGTATTTAATTTTCAGACTTTCAATTAGCTGTTTTTTCACATTTTTCCTTCCCAGTCTTGATTAGAGACCAAAACTGGTCATGGTTATTTGGGAAATCCACAGAAACATGTCCTGTAACAGTGATGCCACGTGTTAAGAGAATTTAGCTGCCTCTTGATGCTTCCAAATTTTATTGAACTACCCTGCAAATAAAAAAAATACTTGTTATTATTTTAAAAGCCATATTTGATATATCTCTGTCAAAAATCAATCCCATGTTAAGAATGTTTAACTCAAAGAAGCTACACAGATCTATTTTCCAACTCTGGAGCTTAACTCGGCTTTTCCACAGAACCTTTTATCATTTTCAGCTTCTTGTTACTATCACTTCACTCTCACTACTCATTGTGAAAATCACTTTGATAGCAGGGATTTGGTATCAAAGTGGTACCAATACAGTTACATGCATGGCTGAGTTAACGCATAGAGTTCAATCTATCTAATTGGATCACCATCTTTGTTCCAGGGTACATACACAGGAAGGTAATCAAGTTGTTGACAGAAGAATGTCAACACTGCATTGCCTTAGATTGTGTTCAAGACAATATTCAGCTTTTTACTCTTTCTATAGAAGATCATTGTGCATGTAAGCATAACAGAATCCATTGAACAGACATTGTCTTGAAGTTACTTGGGCACTGATTTTGTTATACGCTGCTGTAGTTATAAAATCCGGATTTTTATCATATGCTTTAGTGACTGTGAATTTAGCTCTATTAAAGAAACACCACTTTGGCAGATTTTCACACTTTGGCGCCCTCCAATGAAGGCTAATTCAGCATCTGTCTTGTATCCTGTCTCTTCTCTGAGCTCTCTCCAACCAGTAAAAGTCAGTTCAATCTGCTCCCATTTTCTCTTTCTCTGTCACCTTCTCTCTTTCTCTTCCTCCCTTCCTCCAGCAATGTCGAATGCTGAATCAGCCATGGTGTGAATCAAACTGACCAATGTTTTGATTTCCAGTTACAGGCTTTTGACGCATCGATGTCAAGCAAAACCCAGCTGTCATGTGATACCTCGGGCTGGAAAAAAAAGTTGGGAAGTTTAGTGTCTCAACTTCGGAATACTGCAGGGCAATGACAGCTCCATGAATGTGCTTAACCCTTAGCTCTGCTAGATCGCTGGCATGGCGTCCCTGAGCACTATCGCTGATATTGTCAACAATTTCTTAGGAACAGTAGTGTGTAACTCTGTGGGGTCACTTTTCATCAATAGCTTACCCTTTAGATATTTTACGGAAGTTTTGAGGGTTAATGAATGTGTTCCATCAAGACAAATAAGAAGCACAAACTTTTAAGCTTTGGAAAGTTACATAGTGTTGCTTTGGAATACACAAGTTTTACTGTTTTTACAAAAATATACAAAAATATGGAACCGTGGAGAATGATTTGACCCCCAACTATATTATCAAAATGTGTTAGTCCAGCAATATGAGCTTTGATTATGAATGATTTTGGTTGAACAAAAAAATTTACATGCATTTCAAAAGTCTGTTTTGGAAAATCTGACAACATAATTAGTCTTTCTCCAGTGCCATATGAATGAGTGATCAACAATAACTAGCTAATCTTTTTTAGTAGCTAGCTAGTCCCTTTGGTGCATAGCATTCAGTTGAAGAGTTACTGTAAAAAGTGGGCAAAGGCAAAGCTGGGGATGACTAAAGGCAGCTGAAAACAGAAACTGGACTTCCATTCACTGACCAAAATGACATTGTTCAGAAACAATCCCCAATTTTCTTACCTCAAAATAATATATCTTAGCTTTTTAGTAAAAAAAGAAGATTGAATGGCACACATAAACATGGAACTCTGCCTAGAAGCTCCAGAAGACTACAGGCATGTAAAATATTGATCACTTTCACTGTGCAAACTGACAATTACAGCTATCCTCAGCCTCCTCTATGGTTCCCAAAGGAAACTTCTCTTTTTGGTTGCTCGCTCCCCCACTGCAGGACAGGGTGAAGGGTCAGCAACAGAGCAATGCCCATGGAGCTGGCTCAGATTCAATGTTTGGTCATGGACATTTCAAAAGCTTTCAGGCCATACCACAGCATGACGGACAGTGTCTTTGTTTTCTGTGCCACCAACTGCTAATGATTCAGAAAACTGCTTTAAATCAGTGGTATTTGAGGCAAACTCAAAGCATTTAAATGAGATATTTTGAAATACATGTCACTTTTCTAACGGATTCATGCACTTTGGTGTATGAAGGATTTTGTTCTGGAACGGTTCTGGTGAAACAGCAATAATACTATTTAATTTCAAGCTGTGTCTTAAAGAAGAATCCCCAGCAGCAGACTGAATCTTTGAGGTGGTCCAATTTCCACAGTAGAAGCTGTATGCTTTGCTTTCTTTGTTCAAGTGTGGTGATAGACATCCAATAAGAGCCAAAACAGGGGAGGTAGGTAATAATAGTCCATATTCATGTAAGTACCACTGGGCTCCTTGGGGACAGGGAATAAGAACCTAATTACAGGGGTAGGCTGAATGTTGTGCTGTTATATGTAAACTCATTGAATCATGATCCAGACAAGATGATGTTCATTTACATTTGGATGCAGAAAGACATAACCAGAAGAGACAGTTATACAATTCTAAAAATGTTTCTTATGATGGACTTTTGCTGTTTGCATCCTTTGGAAAAAAAAAAAAAAAGATTCAAACATGTTTTACTTTTTTACCATGTCCATCCTGTTCATTACAAGAAAGAAAAGAACATTTCATTTCCTAACATGGATTTTTAGTTAGAAATTAAAGTTGTTTCAACAAAGTCGTGCAGTAAGAAAAAAAACCCTAAAAACACCTTAAATAAAAGCAACCACTTTTTACCTGCCTTTTTCTTTCCTAACACTCATTTTTGTCGTCAACAACCATGCTAATCCTTTGACCTGTGAAGAGCTACGTCAGTCTCTGTACCACAGGAATCAAGGTATTCTCCATGGCACCAGCTGGCGCACCACTTGTGCCTGTTTGATCCTTTGGCAGACTTTCTATCCTGTTTAAAGTATATTTTTAGGATATTAGAAAAACGAAGGTGTGATGTTGCTCACAGAAAAGTTAGGTAATGCTCCATCTCACTCCTGCTGGTTGTCAAGTTACTTCCAGTTTCTCCCATAATGTTTGTGATACAAATGCATGTTTTAAAGTCAAGAAAAAGTCAAGCTGTGTTGTTTCTGCGTGTGTGGCGTGATTCTGGTTACATCTTATTAGGTGCCAAGGAGCGAAGTCTGTAGAGAATACACAAATGTGTCTGTTTTGGGATGTTTAGTTTCATCTGAAGATCTGTGTTGTACTGAATGCCGATAGCATCCATAGACTATAACATATGGGAGAGGTATTGGATATGTTAAGTGTCGATACTGCTGACGGTCACTTAGGACTCCAAAGTATTTTTGGCTTTAATAAGACTCCCATATAGAAGGTAATAGCTTCTCCGATGCAATAGTCTGTAAATTTAATCTTGAAAGAATATGAAGTTTAAGATACACCTGTCTCCTCTGATTGGTGTCCTGGTGCATTGTTTGAAATCAATTGTCATTAAATAGGTATGAAGAAAGAGAAATTATGCTCAATAATGGTTACAAATGTTGCACATAATTTACAAATGTATAAATCCTTTTGTGAGTAACAAACTATGTAAGAACATACTTGAATCTTATTAAAATCCATATAATCCATTTGAGGAGCTTGAGCTTCAAAACTCCACATGCATACGCAAGCTAATCTACACAAATATAATCTGATCTATGCATGGCAGAAAATACGTGCACACACAGGTAACTATTTCTATGCACAGGAACCTTTTTGAACCTGGTAATGATCACATGTGTGAGGCTGAGCATAAGAACCTGTGCGCAAAATATTAATGTTGGTGCAGTTTGTAATGTGAGCACGTGTTCAGTTATTTTGCAAGTTCAAATTGCTTGCATACTGGTTTACACATTCACAAATCATGCAATACACATTTGTAACATCTAATGAGTCGTATTTCTCTCCAGACACTTCTGTTCCCCCTGCTTGTCGTGGTCATTTCTGATCCATAGAAACAAGAAAAAACAAACACAAAATACATAAAAGATAGAACACCAAATGCCAAACTCAAACATTTAAAATTGTACTTCACAAACAAATAGCTTGTGCATAAGGCTTGGTGCTAGATTGGACTCGCGGCAGGAAGATTCCAGGGTGATTGTTTGTTGGGTCATTAGGCAACTGCTAACTCCATACTTCCCTCAGAAATTTTTTGTTTATTTATTTATTCATTTTTACAAAAGAAAGCTACCAAATCACCTTGTAAACTCAGACACCTTAATTATTGTTTCTTAAACCATAACGATAACTCAACAACCCAATCCCCAAAACAGTCATCAGAGGTGCTCAGGGAGGACAGAAACATTTTGCATCTGACCTGTCAAGACATTAAAATAATACAGCTCTTTCCAGGCTGAGCCATCAAACAATAAACTAATGTGAATGACTGCTTTCTTCTCAGATATGATATAAATACCAGATAATCCTAGATAACTCCTGAAATAACTATTTTCCCATTTTCATCCTGTGGATGTCCACCAGTTGTTTCCTTTTTTTAATTTTTTTTTACCCTTAACGTAGGACATCTAGCTTCCAGTTTGATCAATTACAACCATCAGTAATAGTTTTTACTGCCACCCACTGGCAACTAGTTCATTCACGGACACAATTTAAGACTTTATGATAAAGAATCTGGGCAAACTTTGAAGCCACATTGATCTTTTACCAGATATTGTCTTCACATTTGGCATAAAAACATGAGTATCTCTTTTTTGTTCATTAAGTAATAGCTAAGTTTATTCAAAAATAGATAGATAGATAGATAGATAGATAGATAGATAGATAGATAGATAGATAGATAGATAGATAGATAGATAGA
>JBBBVU010000019.1:14234726-14257397 GCA_037177055.1 Atherinosoma microstoma
GTAGATGTTTCCATTACCAGATTTTTATTGCGATATTTGGGTTTTGCGCAATTCTAGGGGTAATGGAAACGCACCTACTGACTCTCTGATCCACTTCACCAGGATATATGGTGAGAACATGAAGATGCTATTAAACTACATAGATGTGTATGAAACTGTAAACTTTTAGATGCAGAGATACAGGTGCTGACTTACCAGCTCAGTGTAGAAATAGGATATAAGACATCAACAGGGATTTGTTTCCAGCCATTAAACACCCCACTGAGATAATAAGCTTGCCACAGGAGGAGATCCTATGATGTCAATATGAGACAACTTTTCCCAGTGCATTGATAGTTCCACCTCTAAGTCCAGCACAGTGACACTGCTCTAAGATTGGGGGTGAGTAAGAGCCACTATCCAGATCAACACAAGAAACCATCCAATAATATACCAAGAAGATGGCCACAAGGATAAACAAATGAGAGTGTCTCAGGCAGCAGGAAGATGTATAATATCAGTCCAAATACCGCTGTGGAAAATATTGGCAGTTTAAAGGTGTGACTGACATCAATAAATTCTACCAATAGCCAGAGAAAACCAGTCTGAAGGTAGCATGCTGTAATCATGGAAGCTCAAGAACGACTCTTAGGTACCAGAACTGTCAAAGCAGATAGAACCCAAGGTGGAGGCTGTGCTAAGGTGCACCTAAAAATGTACAACACACAGTGACAGGATGGAACAATTAAACTGGGGCAGTGTATTTTGAGAGGTATACCATCTGTGGTGAGTACAGGCTAGAAATCCCCAAGCCTACAGGGACACATCACCAAAAACGACTGATAACAGAGTTAAGATTCTTTTTAACTTCAAGTTCTTGACAGAAACACATCTGGTGGCCAAACAATTATCCTCATAGTGGCTGTTGTAGTGACTGTTCAGGTACCGTTAAGTTGTATTGAGGTACGCAGAAAGATACTTTTTATTCCACCACATCAGTGAGGAAATGTTTTTTATTATTTTTGTCCAACACAGCTTTAGAGTTCCACAAACTAACGAGCATAAGCTTGAATCAGTATCTTTTAAAAACAGTTTTGGTAAACTCTGAGCATCATAACAGTCCAGTAAGGAACATTTAACATATTTCTGTTGTTCTGCATTGCTTTTTATGGCAACCGTGAGTAATTTATCCCACTGCTTCCACCCAATCTTTCACCCCTGGGACGTTAAACATCATATGTCAAAAGAACATTAATATATCTGCACAGGTGATATAACTGGTGTTAGAGGTCCTTCCTTTTTAAAAAAAACATTCATTTTAAAACAGAATAGAATGTATGCAAACAAATAGAGAAGTTTAGGACAAAAGGAGAAAAAAACTCTGAATATCATATATTCTGTACAAACTCTTTGCTGGTGTGATTATTAATGTTAAATGTATTTAACACTGTTAGAATGTGAAGTTGAGTTGAGTTTAGTTGACATCAAATACAAATAATGTGCACTTTAGATGTCTGTAACACCACTGAGCCTTGATGTAAATATGGAACAAACACAAAAACACAAAACTCATATATTTCTTTCATTCCACTCTGAGGTCACTGAAGCCACCAATCACAATTTCCCAAAAACTACAGATTCTAAATGGAGTGGTAAGAAAACAAGACACAAAAACACACACAAAAAGGGAGAAATGATTGACAACCCAAGTCAAACATAAATATAATTGAAATTGGAACCCAGAAGCTAAATTCAGGGAAATCCTGCAAATTTCATCCGTCTTAATATGCTATTCTACGATAAGTAAAGACAAAGTGTAAAACATTTCCTAGCTCATGAATTCTAATCTATTTGACAGCTGCACAGTGACACAGACGATGCTGTGAATCTGCCAGGTTCTCGGAATATTTTCATACCAAATGAAACTGTATTACAGAGACGTTAGATGGCAGTTTGCGGCCCATGCTTTATTAAAACCCTGCTAAATTGGGTTTAAAAAAAAAAACATGCACGGGAAGAAGTGACGATATGTTTCAACTCAGAACGAATGATTCTGTATCTTTTATTCATCAGCAGACTGAGGCCGGCTATTTAAATGATTTTCACAGTTTTGTTTTGCTCATCTGAACTGGCCTCACCTATGCATCAGTTCCAGAGTCTTTCTGATACTGGGTGTCATTACCTGTGGGTTCACATAGTTTTGCTACACCTCAGCAAGGGGCAAAGTTCGCCTAATTAGATTCAAACCCAGCTGAGCTCCCCTCTGACAGGGTGTGGTGCCATCATAGACACAATATCATCCTTGCTCTATTCTGTGGTGGGAAAAAAAAAGGAGAAATGAACCCCTATTACACATCACATGCCTGACAGGTCACAAACCCACAGGCTCCCATCCGTACCCCCATCTCCACCCCCTGTATGTCTTTGTCTGTCACTCTCTTGCTCCCTTTCTCCCACTGGACCCCCCTTCTTCCTTCGTTTTTCTTCCTCTCATATTGTCACCTGCCTTCACCACCTACACAGCAGTTGGCTGTACATAGCAGCGTCAAGATAACACTATAACCCAGGCAGTCAGACACCTCATTTATCAGCTCATACTCTAGTTATTTGCTGTAACGCCACAGCAGTCCTGCAACACACTTGATCTGCTTGCATAAATTAGAAAGAGGAGCCTGTCATCACAGCTCATCCTGTAATGTTTCACCTTCTAGAAACGTACAGATGAAGAAAACTTTAACATGAGCTCAGTGTGCTCCAGGACAATGACCTTTACACATCATTGTATCACATCTATACTGGTGTGATGTAAATATGTTAATAGATCCCTGGCTTTTTGATGATTTTTATTTGAAAGCTGCACGTGTGGTGGTTAGAGAATGGTTGCTTACCAAGGATATTTAAAGTTAACCCTCTTCTCACTTTTCCAACATTCTCTTGATATTCAAATATAGCTGGATTTTAGTAATTATGGAAACTGGGAGAGTGGTTATGTGGTATAATCTATCAGTATGCAAATCTTTCACTTTAGAAGACCCACAACCATTACTGTAACCTCTTATGTAAAGAGTGTAATTTGTTCAAAGAACAGCGGGTTGTTTCAGATGTACCTCTTCCCATGGAATAATGAGGTTCAGTGGCTGGTGTGATTACTGAAAATAATATCTGGAGAAATAATGTGTTGTGCAAATCCCCCTCTATGACTTGTGGCTGTGTTAACGCAGATACAAAGTCACATCACAGTTTGCTCAACTGAAGTTTTTGCTGCACTTGCTGACTTCAAAATGCTGCATTTTCCCAGAGGTATGCATGCCAGATTACATTTGTCTCTTTTAATAAGCTGAATTTATATGTCGTGATCTTTTTGTCAGACTTAATAACTCAACCATGACCCTTTTTAACCCATGTGTCGTAATCACAGAAGCTTTTTGGGCATCAATGTGTCTTGGTTTCAAATTGGAGATTCAGGAAGTCATTGGATATAGCTGACATTTTTCTGTATTTTATGCATGAAAAGGTCTGTGTACACATCTTTAGCGTGTGTGGCAACATGAAAACAAGACTGCAGTTTGTCAAACAGAGAGCATGTAATTGATCTCTGCAATAACTTTTTACTTGTCAATGGTGTATAAGCCACACACAATACTATTAAGTTTGAATCTGCTTGACCTTGAATGAACAAACTCTTAAAAAAAAAATTCCAGTCCATAAAAAAATAAATAAAATCTATCGGCTGATATGGAATAGATTAATAGCTGATAATTTTCTGATGTAAGAAGGTTTTTTGTGCAAAACCTGGCTGGAACCTTTCTCTGGAAAAATACTTGTTTTCCCTATGCAAGCATGGGTTTTGTTCGGGTAAACCTATGCATGCGTAGGGTTTCCTGCTTCCTCCACCGCCCCAAAACATGCATGTGTTAGATGAAATGGTGATTAACCTAGCATGCATGTTGGGTATGTGTGTGCTGGTATTAACACCAGTTAAATTGTAGCTTTCACTATTAATATGTCAACAACAGTTCATGATAAATTGTACAATACCTTTACCCTCATACCTCCTAATAAACTTTGACAGTTAATTAGGAAGCAGGTTTGTGGTGGCAGATGATCTTCACAAGCTTTTCCTCACACTAGTCCATTTTCATTTTTGGGCTATATAGCAAGAAGGACAACCAACAAATGTTCTTCCAGTAGGAGGAAGTTGATGTTACTTTTGATGCTTTAGTCTTAACTGGTGATGGGGTCAGACTCGACAAGTTGTAGCTAAATGTATCATCAAAATGAAACAGCAAGCATGCACAAACATGTGGCTGCAGAATAAGAGAGAACCTACAGCTTTTCTTCCATTTGCATGAATAAGGGGACATTAAGGTGTGCTGTTTTTCATCATATGTATGCAAGTTATCTAGTTTTCTTCATTGGTGATTTGGTTGAGTCTTTACAAGCTAGATTTAAACTCTCTTATTTTTAGCTCACACAGCAGCTTTTACTGCTTAAAGATGCACTACGTAACCATACGATCTTAAAGCTCTGTGTTCCAGACTTGTTTGATGGCACAGTGACATCTATTCTGTGCATTCCCTGAGAGAACTTCCCAAAAGAATCAATAAAGTTGTGTGAAATCGGACGTTCTGGAGCTGCCACTTCCCAGCACCGTCCACAGGCTGGGAAACTGTAATGTACAATTTTCTTCTTCTGGGATGCTGCATGATGTTGCAGCTGAGTTTTGTTTTATGCACCATCACATGCTAGTGTTGGGTGCAGGTTAGAAGCAAGTCTTGTGATTATCAATAATTGTCTATGGACATTTATTAATATTTAATAGTTATTAATGCAAAAGATTAACTACAGTGCACCAGCGGAGAATTACAGCCATAATAAACATGCCTTAATATCAGTCTCGCGGGTCTGTCTCTGTATGCGTCTCCAGTGTTGCCAGATCTTACTAGAGACACAAGCTCCCAATGAAAACGAGCCCAAAACAAGCAAATACATATATATAGATATATAGATATATATATCTATATATGGTGATTCTTGCTGTATTATCATCTATTTACTTTATAGGCTTGTAAAATTTAATGAGCGATTTATCTATTTTTTTTTTCTCATTGGGAGTTTGGCTTAATGTCCTTTTCCCTGTTCAGTGATCTCTTAATAGGAGTCTAGTTACATGCAATGACAGTGCTGCAGTCTTTCAGTACATTCATGCAGGCTACATATTATTGCATGTATTACACATTTCCTTAGTTAATCACAAGCTGTCACCGTTTCTGTTGAGTGAAGTTGTGCGTGAGTGTGTGGGGTGGTAGGAGAGTGCCGGTTCGGACAGCTGTGGACAGCTGAGAGAGAATCAGGAGGGCTTCACAAAGAGAACAGAAGAAGCCCAAATACGCAACTATACTAACGAAAACAAGCCCAAAAACCCTCAACCAGCGACTGATGATATTTTCAAGTGACTACAAAGAAAAACAAGCCCAAAGTTGCTTATAACAAGCGGACTTGGCAACACTGTATGTGTCAATCTTGGACATATATGACATGAACGGAGCAGATAATGAAGGTTATGAATCCGAACACTGACCTTCGCAACCACCTGGAAAGGAAGTTTGTTCTCTTTTCACAGTGAAAGTGTCAGTTTGAATCCACAAATGAATGCTCGGCTTTGTGGTGTCCTAACACTAGCAAGTGGATATAAACACACACTGTGGCTGATTTAGCAAAGGAATGTAAGAAGATATTATTGGAGGAAGAGAAAAAATAAAGAGAGACATAGACAGAGCAAGAGATATAACAAGAGGCATGATATGACTGGATTTTATTGGTTGGAGAGAACTCAGTACAGGTAGGATGCAAGATGGATGCTGGATTAGGCATTGATAGGGGTGGCACATCACTGAGAAAATCTGCAACAGTTCTGTACTGCATTGTAAAATTTTCTTACTGATAAGATTCAGCTGGTCCTTACTAACACTGGCTCACCACAGGGCTGTGTCCTATCACTACGACTTTTATTATGATCACAGGTAGCTGCAGATCTTCCCAAGAGAACAGATACCTGGTTAAATTTTCTGATGACACTTTCCTCTTGTCTCTGCTTTTTGGTTCTGAGTCTGATCATGACCCTACCTGAATTGAATTTGTTGGCTGGTGTGACGATAACTGTCTGTATATCAACACCATAAAACCAAAAGACAATATCGTTGATTTCAGACACAGTGATGGACACAAAGTAAGCATCATTCATGGTGAAGACGTCCAGGTTGTTGAGTCCCATAAGTATCTGGGCATTGTGTTTAAATCTAAATTGAAATTTGATGCGAGCACTGAGTCTTTGGTCAAAAGAAGTCAGCAGAGAATTCATCTACTAAGGAAACTGGACTCTAGCATTTCTATTTCATGAACTTTTGTATTGTTCATCTTTGAAAGTCTTTTAACTTTTTCTTTTACCTCTTGGTTTTATGGACTTTCTATTAAGGATAGGAACAGCCTGAATAACATTATTAGGACCTGTTCAGAGATAATTGGAGTCAAACTGAGAGATTTGAGTTCACTCTGGGAGTCTCAGGAAAAGAAGAAGTCCATCATAATCATCAGGCAACCCCATCACATAATGACTGATGAATTTGTGATGATGCCTGCCAGTCACTGCTCCCTTTGAGTAAAACTCATTGTTTCTCCAGGTCTTTTATTCCTCAGCCCTCAGGCTACTGAATTCTGACTGTAGTCTTTTAATTAAGTGTTATTTTAACCAGGACTTTACTCAAAACATTTTTTCAGGTATTTCTTGTTTTTTAAATTGAATCCTGTCTTATGATCTTTTTGTCTGTTTGGACTGCTGGTGCTGACAAGACCATTGTTTTCTTGTTCTGATGACTGATTGTTGATATGTGATGTGGATGTGGGGGAGCTACAAATGAATTGCCCTTCTGGAATCAATAAAGTTATCTTGAAGTCTTGAGATCATATCAACAAAATGAAACAGCACACCCAGCCATGAGGATACATAGCAAGGGTATATTTTTAATGGTATGTTTGATAACTTCTTCACGTGATTGGGTCAGAAGCTCAATAAGTTGTAGCTAAATATTTACAATTGTGGCACTTGTGCATGCACTGATAAAAATACATGAATTAAGATTCAGTGCCTGTGCTAGCCTTGATAAATGGTAAGCGGTCAGGCGTACCCTGTCTCTTGCCATATTTTAACTGCAATATTTACTCTCCACCTTCTACAGGATACAACAGGTGGCTAGTGCTTATTAAAAGTTCTCAAAATGAACTTCCCTGGTGATACATGACTTTTCAGTGGACAGTTACATCCTGTAGAAGTTGCGTTGAATGACAGTTGACTCTTCTTTTACCTTAATATTAAATGTATTTTCTTGTGATAACATTTATCTACCCTGCTCTGGACTTGCTTTAAGTGCTACATTCTTTTAATACTTGCTCTGTTTCATGGCTGATGTTATTTTCAAGTGCCATGTTAAAGAGAGGTTTATGCAACACAGTGCCAGACTGAAGGTTGCCTGGAATAAGCCACACATCCAGTCCTCTGTGTAAAGGTGACAGATTGGTGAAACGGGAGCTGCCTGCACCTGCCGCACACTCAGGCAGATTCTGCATGCCTGCACCTTCAGTATGTGAGTCGACGTATAACTGCACTGTCAGTCCCACCCACTGCTACACTGCCTTGTCCATCCATCCATTTGATTGACAGGTTATGAGCCAATCCCTGCATAAATGACTCTGACACACCAGGAATCTAGAGCAGCTGGGTTCAATCAATCTCACTTAAAGTATTATCCATCGCGACCACACTCTCTTATACAGAGAAAGAGAGGGCAGTTCCACTATAATGTTATCAAATCTCTCCGGAAGGGCTGGGGTGATCCCTCTCTAGTAGATTAAAGGGGAAGAGGGGGGTTAGGGAAATTTGTATCTGAACTGCGAATAGGAAGAAGAGAAAGGTAATTGTGCGTTTTATTTTTGAATTTGGGTTGGGAAAGCAATCGGACCATAAAAAAAGGTAGGCGATGCTCTGTCAAATGTCACAAAGATATGAGGACAAACGCGTAACAAAAGCTACATTTGTGTTGATAGGGGTGATAAAACTGAACGGTCATAGCCATCTGTGTTTGGGCCAAGCAATGTGGCTCTGAGCAACCCCGAGGGATTATGCAATAATAAACGCCGCAAGGACAAACACGGTTAAAGAATCACTCAGACTGACATAGCTTCCTTCCTCTGTTTAGGGTTTGCTCCCTTTGTTCCTAGCCTGGTATCAGGGGGGAAGTAAATTTACCCACAAACCCTCAGTGGTGAACAAGTGAACTTTCATTATTGCAGATTCTGTCGACCCACAAATAACTTCACTCAAGAGACAGAATGATTGATACTCTTCATCATCTCTGCCTCCCTCCCCAACCCCCCTAATTCAATTCCAAATAACTGCGAAGCTGTGTCACCCATACCAAGGAACTCACCAATGGAGCAACGTTATTGATCCACAAACACTACAGAACCTTATGCATTTTCTCAGACTGAGGAGGGGAAAGGTGGACTTCCATGTGTGCAATATTTCCTCAAAGCCCAAAAAAGAAAAAAAAAGGGCAACAAGAAAGCAGCAGGCACAATTCACATTTCATAGAGGAAACAATCCCAGATAAACGTGCTTAATTTTGGGCTTTTATTATAATGAATCTAAATCTCTTCAAAGCACAAACACACATGCACACACACAACTTCCCAGCCTTCGTTTTACTGTCCTTTTCCTGAGGTTACTACCAGTCAGCATCCTTCTCTACTCCTAGTCATCATTTTTCTAGCCACAGTGGTATAATCGGCCCTGATCAGGAAGCCCCTGGACTCTGAATGAAGCACTTTTATGCAAAAAAGCCCAACAGCTACAATCTCCTCGTTCTGTTTTCGGGTATGGAAGGGGCTGAGCCGCACACCCAAATAGCACAACAGCGTTCAATGCTGCTCGCAAAACCCTCAAGTCTGTGTGCATTTAAGTAGGGCTTCAACTTTATCACATCAAAGACACAGCAAATTGCTACATAATTCAGTTTACAAAGATTCTGCCAAGACTGCAGAATACGGCGAGGAGGAAGAATAACTGTCTTAATTTTGCAAGAAAATGAAGCATTAATGCACAAGTCTGTTTCATGCCATTTTCACACACGAGAACAAAAGTTTTTACTGGTTTAGTTTCACCTCCCGACAAAACCTGATTTCATTCGCCGCACAGCAGAGATGACAGTTCCCACGATGCTTTGCTCAAACAGCTTAGCTCAGCAACCAGGAAAAACCTTGCCAAGGCTCCAAATACACACCCAGGAATACAACATCTGGCTTAGTCTCAGTTTCCTTATCTGTCCCATCGCATTCATCCACACAGACGCTCACCTCACAATTTAGACTTTGTTTTTCTCCCCTGACATCAGGGTACAAACTTAGTTTATGATGGAGCCTTGTGTGATTTAATATTACCAGATGACATAAAGCATTTAACAATGCACCCGGGTAAATATTATCAGTGAGGAATGGCTCATAAAGTGTCATCAATCTGCGGTAGGGATGCACAAGTGTGAGATTAGGTGACGTCAGAGATGAGCAACTGACCTGATTAGACCACTTTGATAAACACTGAGAGGATTGTCTCTCATACTTACCTCCTCTCCCTACCTCTCACTGCCTCACTCGTTAGCCGCCTGAATGGCGCTGCATGAGAACATTTGCTTATATTTGAAATCCTTCCCACCTTCACACACATCGAATTAGTGCCAGCAGAAGAATACAGCCCGATAAAAACAACAGATGCGCTGCATTTTCATGCAGTCCTCCTGGAATCATCTAATTTCCAACCTCTGTGTTTGTACATCCCACCATCTCTTAATGCCCCTAACATACTGTAGGATGAGGGTGAATGTAAATGAAAAATACATTATTCATATCCCCACAAAGCCATCTATGAGTGTGGCTGCTGTGCCAGGATGCCTCACCCATGCACAGAGAGGCAAAGAAAGACAAAGCTCGCCTACACAATTTATTATCAGTTTTATTGATTTTCTCCTCTTTTGGGTTTGGGTGAGAATGTCTGCAACTATATTATACCCGGAATCCATTTTTTTACACTACTAAAATAAGTTATGTCCAGCAAGTCTTGCTCCTGATTTAGGCAGCCGATATTTTTACACCTTTTCTTTTTAAGGGGACACACTTGAATAGCAATGAGGACAAAGTGACAATGGCAAGGAAATTTAAAAATGTTCTTCAGGGAAACAAAAGAGAGAAAAAGACCGTACCCCCCCTCCTAACATCCCGGTATGATTTATGACTCAGCTAGAAAATTACACGTAATGATTCAACATGTTGATCAAGAGTTTGTACAGCAGGATGGGATCCAGAAATATTGCAGTAAAACCCAGAACAGACAGCAATGCAGATCAATTACTCCACAGCTCTACGTCGCGCATCCTGCCATCCTTACCTGCGGCTACGGCCTGTAGCTTCACTACATCACAGCGAGAGGAAAAAAGAAAAAAAAAAACACACACTCTGCAACACGCTACTAAAATATGCATACTGGTCTCACACACTTAACTCTCTGCCTTATGTCTTAAAGTGGGAAAAGCAAAATAAATTCACCTCCTTTTCAAAGACATCTCAGACCAGAGGGTGGGGGGAATTTGTCAACCATTCTGTCATGTTTTAATATCACCGTGTGATTCATAGGAAAGAGCCTTGAGAAATACATGTAAATTATTAAGTAGCGACTCGGTCACATGGTGCTGTGTACAGAATGAGCGATTGCTTTATTCCTCCTGGGACCAGAGGCTGTTTATGGCGCTGGGTCAAAGGCGAAGTAAAACGTCAAAGGCCAAACTGGAATCAAATCCCCCCATTACTGATCTATCATACACAGCTTCGGCTCATGAGATGGATACACCGGAGTACTGACAACATGATTCTATCACACATATGAGTATCCATTATAAAACCGCATCAAGAAGTTAATCAGCCTATTTTTTAAGGAAATCCAAGGAGAAATGAAAAATGTCTAATAGTCAAGTAATTGCTTTTTATTTTATTTTTATTTTATTTTTTTGAAGCTGTGACTCCTATAAATGGGGCCCAGTGTACAATTGTTGTGGTTCTTGAGGGCTGTATCTTCTATTGCACCACTCAGCACAGATGATTAGAGGTGAGGGCTGGAAAAGGTCACATGTTTATCCATCTCTCTGGTGAGTTGATGGAGAGGAATTACATTTGCATTTCAGGTCAGAGGGATGTAGGTGAGGCTGATTTTACAACACAAAAACATCCATCCACTCATTAACATGATGTTTTTGTTCACTAAACAGATTACAGTGTGAAGGATTGTCTGAATGCCACTCACAGCAACAGCTCTCATTTCTCACGGTTACATGAGTGCTTGGGACTCGAGTCACATCACTTAGACTGAAATCAGACTCAAGACACAAATTGGATGTCTTAAGACTTGACAAATTGAAAAAAAGACTCACAACTCAACGTGCCATAACACCAATGAGTCAAAGCTTCACTTAGATTTAAGTGTATTCATTCCCCTTATTTTCCTTTGTTTACTACAAAATCCTCATCATTGTGACCCTAATGTTCCTGTGGATATTATATATATTGCTTTCAGCTCTTCTTGTCATCTACACTTACTTTCTGTCATTGTGCTCTTTGCACTGCCCTTGATTGTGTTTGTAATTTCTTTTTTTTTTTTTTTTTCACAGACCTGACTCCTTTGCTCTGAATTTGGGTGCTCATTTAGCTTTTAGCATTTTAGCTTACTAAATGACAAAAAAATAACTTTGCTCCACCTCTGCTGGAGGACCTATGCTTTCCAAGTACAAATCATAAGATCAAGCCAGATGTTGGCAAAACATTTTTGTGGAAGGATGGAACCAAAAAATATAACTTTTTGGTTAGTGTGTTTTTCCAAGAGAGACAATAACAATAGCTACTCTAGTATCTGTGAAACATGGCAGTGGCAGCATCATTGTTTGGGTTTGCTTTGCTAACCTGGACCATCTTTAATAGAACCATGAATTCTGAATTATACCAGTGAATTGTAAATGAAATTATCTGGACATCTGTCTGTTAACCTCTCACACACAGTACACACTAAACAACAGACCTAAGCAATCAAATCTTTCCTCTGGAGAATGGGTAAAGAACAGTAAAGTGTGTGATTGTACCTTGTTGTTAGGTGTACTAATCAGACGCAAATTAGCTGCTAGGCTAACTCTGTTGCACCTTGTGTTTGTACTTATTTTCAGTAATGTGCCCTTTTTAAATAAATAAATTAAAGTCTGAAAATTAATGCAATAGGAATGTTATTTAATTGCATGAAGTGAACAATTCATGATTAAACTTCCCAACATAGCTGAGTTTTAACTATTGAATGAACTAAAATATATCCAATCTGATGTTTAGGATTGATTTATAGGAAAAATTTAGCTACAGTTATTCCCCAACAAGATATTGAAAGCAAGGCTTGCATATTTTAGTCAATCATTATAAGATATAGGACCATTTTCTTAAAAAACAATGGACCAAATGTTTTGCCTGATAGATTTTTGGGAATTTTAAGATAATCTAACACTAGAAAACACGCCCATTGTTACCACGTTACCAAAGCCCAAATTCAACACCTAAATGAAGTAATTTAGACATACGGCTCTGTTTGATTCATCCTGTTCCAGCAAACCTTGTAAGATTTTGAATCTGTTTCATTAATAGGCTTAAGGAAAAAAAGACTGCTGCAACCATATCCACCCACCCTCCTCCACAAACCTCAGGTGTTTGGTGCATGCCAATGTGTCTGGAGCGACAACGATCTGCCCCCTTAATCAGAAGCAAATCTTATTTTCAATAATTAACCACACACAAAAAGGTGAGAAACCTCATTTTCCTGAGAGACTTGACGTTCCAACAAGATCAATACAATAAAGGTCTAAGCCTGTTTGGCTCCACCAGGAAGATGTTAATGAAGAATTAAAAACATGTCAGGCCTGTCACATGTTCTTGTACCCACCTGCTTTAAATCCATAATGGCTGTCAGGATTCTCTCTATATAACACACTGCATGACCGTTAAATGATGTTTAATAAACAACTCAAAGAAGAATATTACAAATAATTGCTCGCGTCCGTATGTACAAATGATTTCGGGATAATCTTTGTGTCAGTACCAGACAGTTCAGGAAACATAAACCTTTCACTGACCCGACTTTGATAGACTTTAAATCCTCCTGCCACTCTTTGCTTAGTTTGTTCTCCCTGTTGCTGCCTGTTTCTTTATTCCCCTTCAGCTCCTCGGTATCTGCTACACTTTTGCCCACAACAAATGTGCTGAGCGTAGATAACCCACACTGACAGAAACCCCTGGAATTCAGTGTGTGAGACACATAGTAAATGCTTATGCATCTTTGGAGGATATCAACTTCTGATTAATGCAGTCGTCTCACAGCGAGCTGACAGGAGTATATGGGGCTCGGAGAAGACGTCCAGGAAAAGCAGCGGTGATAAAGAACTAATTAAAGATGGTAAAAGGTGAATTTGAATTTGGGGATCTGTCAGTAATTGGGCACATGGAAGATACCGGTAGGGTGCTGAAGCCACCGCTGCTCTTCCTTATTACACACTGATGTAAAAGTTAATGTATTTCATTCTGGTGCACAAGCAGCTAAAGTAGGGCTGTGGCATAGCCTCCTATGGTCCTCATTGGGTCGGAGTTTACTGGGCTGTTTGGAAGTGTAAGGAACTGAGGCAAAATTTATAATATTACCTGCTAACAAGAACACACATCAAGACTCTATGAAGCTCCTGGTATTTTTTTTATATGTATTTTTTCTGGCGAGTGATTGAAAGTGTCTGTATTCTGCAGTCATAAGATTAAAGGCTTGATGTTGCTCCAGTTGCTTGTGCTGCATCGATCGCACCAATTTGGCCAGTTAGGTGGTGAGTAGAAAAAAAGAGCTGCATTTCACAAAGTTGGCAAATTTGGCCAGAGGCTTTATTTTGCTTTTTGAAAAGTTAAAGATTATTTCAGCTTTGGTCAAAGGTTACATAAGGTCAATTAAATCTAGTGATGTCTCCCCAAAGTGTTGTCTTGCTGCAGTGGTCATCTGCTTTAACGGAGCACTTTGGCTGTATTATCTAAACAACTGTTAATGTAACGCATTTTTATGAGGTTTATGTGTGCACACTTCAGTAATGAACTTTTTATTACAGTGATTTAACTGCTTTCTTTTCCTGATTGGATCTCTCATGCATTCATTCTCAAGCTTACTTGACCAACATAGCTCATTGCACCTCTCCAGCTGAATGAAGCAACCATGAATATCCGGTTTGCAAAGTAGCAGCTATTCCAGCTGTGCAGATTTTTACCTGGCCTGGCAGGTAAAATAAGCTTCACATTGGGTGGATGTCTTTTTGAAGTAGTTTCGACTTGTGCAGTCACGCTGAGATAAACCAATGTTTACTCTTCTTATTTTTTACAAAAACATCTCAGGCGACAGTGCAAATGACCGACCGACCACTATGCTGCCCCAGTCATACAGAAAGTCTATGTTCCACTGATGTCTAATGCTTTCTGATCTCACTTTCAGGTAAAAGAGTTATAATGTTGATAATCTTTGTTGAAATATTGTTGATGTCCAAACAAAGTAAAACAAGAAAGGCCTCCACTAAGATGACAGGTGAAATGTCTTCTAAACAGTCATGAGAAAAATATGTTGTACCTCAACAGTATAGGCTACACCTCAGGTCTGATTCCACATCCTGTGGGGGTTTAATGATTGGCATCTAGGTTAATCACTCTTGATCTTATTGTAAAAATGTTCTCGTTCTTTTTTGTAATTAGATGCGTGAAAGCACCAGGGGTAGGAATACAGTGACTTCATACACACTTTGTGTGCTACCACACACTGTAGAAGCTGCTGTGTTTCTTATCTCCCAGTATTCCCATTGGGAAAGACTGTATATGGAGGTGGCATGGTTTTTTTGTTTTTTTTTTGTGCAAGGGTTTTGTACACACTGCATATACTGCAGCCTGACAATATGCCAAATGTGCTAGAACAGCTGCACTATAGCTGATTGAAATTCACCAGTGATAGCAGAAATTGGGAGCATCACGCTGCAGCAGCATGAAAGTGTCTAATATAAAAATCTATTGCCTTATTAACTGGGCTTGAATTAATGAAGTGAGTTGAAAAAAGTATTTTTTAAAGGAGCCATTGCATCATTCTAACTAGAAAAGGATGATGTCTATAGTTGCTTTTTCCTCAAACATACATTGCTTGTCATTGCTGAGCTCTATTTGTTCAAAGACCTACCAGTCAGAGACTCAGCCTGAGTGAACTTTAGGACTTATCTATTCTGATTAAGGTTCCTCTCAGCTTATTTTTGAGTGATATGCACAACAATGCTTTATTATTAGCAAAACAAACATTGTGTAAAGCTTAACAGTTATGCTTTGGCCTTAACTGAAGCTCTGACAATTAAAGCTAATGGCTGCTTTTACGGATTTTTGAATTGCCCAGTAGCCTTATTAGCTTCCACTTAGTGGTTTAGTTATACTCTTTCACTGATAGAGACACATAGTAAGTTTACAAAGTTTCAGCAGATTCATTTATCGTTTAATCGCTCCCTGAGGAGACAGGTGTCTCAGCCTGGATCTTATTGACTCTTGCATAATGAGTAAAAATGATGGAGCTGAGCTGGACCCTGCAAAGGTCAAGCGATCACACCTCCTTTTACGGAAACAAACGGAATTAATGAAAGCAGTTTGTCTGAACGCCTCGACTTGTTCTCTCCCTTCTGCATGTTGCACTCTTTGAGCCCCTCATTATTCCGTCTCCATCTCTGTCCATGCCACACATTGCATTTGCCGGTAGTCTCTCCTCACCACATCCTCCCGCTGAGCAACTTTTACAAACACAGCAAGCACACCGCTGCATCTATAAGCTGTTTCAGCACTGTCTCGGCTCCCTTTTCCCAGCTGAGTTTTATCAAATCATTTTAATAAATGTAGACCTGATCTTGGAAAAAAAAAAGAGAGAGAAATTAATAGAGTTTGTATACCAGGAAACAAAAGATAATAAAAAGGAACCATCAAAATTTAACATGATTGGATTATTTCCTGCAAACGTTTTCTCACAGTTAAGGGGGATATTGCAGCCTAATAGAAAAACGAGAACTCAGAAAAGTTTGAATTAATGGCTTTAAAACTGCAGTTGAAGAACAAAGGTAACACATTTGAGACAACAGTGATGGATCGAACGTTGCATTTCCAGCCCAGAGTTTCTTTTCTATTGGACTGCATCCTTAAAAAATGGTAACAAAGTAGGCTGGGGAAAAGTTTCAGATATGGAAAGTGAGCACATCAGGATGGGTGTAGAAATAAGACTCCCAATTCAGTGCTTATCGAATTTCCCTCTGGACCACCTAGCTTAGCATGAGTTTTTCTTAGCATGTGGTTGCCTTCCTTCACAGATCAAAAGAATGTGTCTAAGCCCGGACGGAGGGACAGAGGGAAGCCTGGAGGCAATGCCACCCTCAAGCTGTTTGCTACGTGGGAATAAAACAGGGAGGTTTTTCCCAGTGGTCTTCACTCTGTTATGTACGCACAATGAATAAATGCTGTCATCCAAAGGATTATTTCAGTTGAAAAAAGGGAGAAGATCTGCATGAAGGTTTTTCACTGGGTGTTTACAAAGATTTTGAAAAAAAAAAAGAGAGAGAAACAAAAACACACAGAGAAAGCCTTATGACTCTAAAGAGTTGAATCATCCAGTCGATATTCTGGGATTTTACCTGGAGGGGGAGGGGGGGCTCCGCCGTTGTGTTTTGCACTACTGACTCACAGTGTGTGTATGAAACACTGCTAAGTTTAGACTTGTGTATGTTTTCTCCACAAATGAATCTAGGACATAATTGGCAGATGCAAGGGGTGAAATATTGACTGTTTGTGTGTGCGTGCATGTAAGTGTCGGTATGTGCGTGTGTGTTTGTTTTTGGCTGCTATCCTGGTTTCATCTCAGTGTGCTACCAAGGAGACATAAGCCACTTCCATCTGCCTCATGTTCCAAGTTTCTTTGTGTTCCTAATAAAAGGCAGGAAGTGGAGCTCAAATCAATTTTATGTCGCCACACTGGCCTCTAATTAAAGAACAAAGACAATATACGAAATAACTTTTTTATCAACAGCACAAACTGGCAAATGAGGGGAAAAAAACAGAGCATGAATTAATTAAATTTGACAATAATGTATTATTTGTAGCATTTGTGCACTGTGTCAGATTTATTTTGTTAATTGATTTGTGCTGTTAATATCTGCTTAAACTTCAGTGTTTGTGCTTTTATCTGTTCTGTTTTTCCATTTAAGGCAGCCACATTTATTGATATGTAACAACTTAAAAGACAACTATCCAAGGGTTTTATTAAAAAAAAGTATACGAGCTTTAAGCTTTGCAATTTTTGACTATACCTGAAGAAAGGTGTAAACTGTGAAAGAATTGCTGCAACATCTTTGGTTGTGCCATCAAAACAGCATTCTTACATCACACTCTAATATGTAACAAAGTGGCATTAATGCTAAAGGTGATCTGGATTACCATCTTGCATTGGGACTATTTCTTCATCACATATACAGAAATTTGTAGGAATGTAGGGTTAAATGATCACTAAAGAAAAAAGATAAATACATAAACCCAAATAAAGTGTATAGAGGTAAAATATTCAGAGCAAAAATATTTGAGACAGAAAAACAATTGTTTACTTCTATAAACTGATGCCTTATTTACATTATGTGCCCTCCTGCTGTTGTCATGACTACACTACATTGGAAATGGCATTGAAAGAAATGACATTTTAATGCGGTGGTACATTACTAAATATTCCCATTTTCCAGCTGAAACCCATCCCTATTCTACACTTACTCCACTTAAGGGTAGCAGGGGTGCTGAAGCCTATCCCAGCTGTGATCAGGTGAGAGCAGGGTACATCTTACATGTCATCAGTCCATCACAGAGCCAACACAGAGAGACAAACAACCACTCATGCACAGAAACACAAGTTAACCTGATGTTCATGTTTTCAGATTGTGGGTGGAACCCCGGGTACCTGTAACCAATGCATGTGGAGAACATGAAGGAGAAATAAGGGGAAACCACATTAGAAATGTAAATGAAAATTTCAAAATAATTATTTTATTGTATTAGAAAAAAAAGAACAAAACAAAATGTCTATTTGTTTTTTTGTTGTGTAGCAGCAGTAGTGAGGGCCAAAATGTAGACCCACATTGAAATAAAAAGCACTGTCGTGGCAGGAAGTCTAGAAACACAAAGCTAAAGTCCAAAGCAAAACATGGCTAGAATAGATAAAAACAATGCACATGTAAAAACTATGACAAATATGAAGATCTGATATACTGGGGAAGGGAACAAGTAACCAGGGCCGGAGTGGTAATTAGTACACTGAATCCAGATGTGTGGGTTAGAAAGCAAGAGCAAGACTAACTTAAAGGGAACTGTATTCCTTCAGACCCCCGTTATCTACGTTTTCTCTGCATACTAAAAAAGTACTTTTACAGCAATAGCAGTTTTGAGTTAGGAGCGCTGCACAAAATTTATTTTCATATTTTGCAATTAAATGTAGCCCATAGTTTTTGTAAAAGACCTGATGATTAATTTTAGCCTTATAAATGTGAAATGCAATTCAAACATTGCATTAATCTCATCATGTCATTGAGTCTTAGTGTTTTAGTTTTAGTGTATGTTGTAAAAAAATGTCATTTTAGAGTGCTACATGTAGTTAATGGTGTTTCTTTCCTTTTTATTTTTGCAATACCTCAACCTGAAATGTTTCAAGCTGAAACTGTAAGCTGATTCCATATCTCAGGCCCATCAGAAATATGCAAATCTAGTGGCACACGAGTCTAAATTGTTGCTTTAAAAAAATAAAAAAAATAAAAATAAAAATTAGTTGTTCAAATGATTAGACAAGGTAAATGAAAGTTGCAAAATTATCTACCACATAGTTTGTTGTAATGGTAAATGGATTGCACTTGTATGACACTTTTCTTGTCATGTTGACCACTCAAAGCGCTTTGAGACTACATGCCACATTCACCCATTCACACACACACTCATATAGCACTTATATTGTGCATCTGTACACATTCATACCCTAATAGGCACATCGGGAGTCAGCGTGAGGTTCAGTGTCTTGCCCAAGGACACTTCAACATGTAGGGAATCGAACCACCAACCTGCTGGTTAGTAGACTACTGCTCTTCCACCTGAGCTACAGCCGCCCTTTGTAATGTATTTTGCTGCACATTTCTAGATCTTAATTTCTCTAAAAGTAGTTGCAAAAAGCTGCTACATACTAGCAGTCTGGTCCTCTGGTTTCTTTGTTGTTTAAGACATAAACTTTGTGAAGCAAATCCAAACTAACATTTCATTTATTCTCAAGGAATCATAAATTTTCAGCCCCTCATCCCAGCACAGGACACTCATAAAAGTAAAACTGTACCACCTCCTGACCAGTGCTGGTTTATCTCCCCAGCACTTTATATCCCTAATCCTTGTGGTTGAAATGCAGAGGGTCTTAGACTGACACTCCAAAAGGTTCCTTCCAAAGTTCCTGGAGATGACTTCATTAAGTAAGACACACGAGTGTCAGAATCAGTGGTTTGTTTTTCCAAAGGGTTTATTATTTGGTAAAAGAAATAAATTCCCTTTTACTTGTTATTTCTCTTTAGGAAAAGAAAGAAACAGCATTGGTCACCCATCAAATGAATAAGCAATAACAATTGCATTAAATCCAAAGATCAGTACTGTGTTATGTGCAGGTCACAGTTTGGGTTGGGGATTATATATCAATTGGCCGGGACATAACCTCGGGTAACAGGCTGTTTGGTGATTATCATAACGGGTGCGCATGGCATGAGTCTGGGTTGAAAAAATTGGACCCATGCAGGCTCGAGAGATTTAATGCATTCAGCTTTCCAAATAAATGCCTGAGATGGGCCAGTTTAATATAATTCATAATCTCTTCCAGTTCAGGGCTAATATGTCTTTTTATTTAGCTGCATTTCCTGCTTGTGGGAACCAAGCAGGGTTTCGTCTTTAATCTTAAAAGTTTCCTCTTAAAAAACTGGAGTGTCAAACTGACGTGAGGGGAATGTAATAAGAAAACATCTTTTAACACATCAATTGGAAAACCAAGAACAATATATCCACCTTCTTTCATCCTAGTTACATGTTTCTTTGTCTCTCTCTATATATCTCTCTCTCCCTTTCTCTCTCTTTTTGTTGATTGTAGCCTGAAGAGTCCGAGCAGTGCCTGAAGTCCCATTTCCACCAGTGGGTCTGGGTCGGTACGGGACAGTTGTAATGCTGTTTGGTTCGGTAAACCCCGATCTGCATCTCAACAATTATTCCAGTTATTCTTCTTCTTCTTGATGTTTTCAGGTGTTTGGTGAATTGGTGAAGTGGTCTGGAGTGTGGACCAGAAAGTTTCCAAGAACCAGAGTTGTCAAAACATCCGTTCCTTTGATACATCCCATGTGCAGCATCCAGCTGGGGTTGATCTCATGCCACAGGACGAGGCCGTTGTAGGCTGACACGTTGACAATGTTGTGGAAGATTGTTGCATTCTTATTCTCTTCCTCCTTTTTTTCTTCTTCTTCGTCCATTCCTGACTCAGAGCAGTCATCATCCAGTACCTGGGAGAATATCAGCTTTTGGACCTGCCCTGAACTGAACTGTATTGGTACTTTTGCTGCCATTGCTGCTGCCGACCCAAGCACAGCACAAGAGTATTATATTACATTTATAAATATAAGGAACCACAAACTGACCCAAGCGCAGCACAAGGGTTTTTAATACTAAATTTACTAAATTCTCATCCAATTTAGAGACTAAACACCAATAGAATAATGATTTAAGGGCAGGGATTTCTCGTTATTAATGCCTGGTTCTGACAACACGAATTCAGCCCAATTTTGACCCGACACGTCACAGACAAACATTCACTGTCGTGCCCGATTATTGGTTGTCGGGTCGCAGAACCCGACTGACTGACCAGAATCCGGTGGGTGCTGTGTGTTGACCAGGGTGGTCTTATAGGATCAGTTTTTCTGCCACTGACACCAGAGAGTCCAGCTCTGTGCCCAGCCCTCCTTACCAGTATGCCCAATTGTCCAGCATCCTCCAACAGGCCACAGCAGAAAAGAGACCAGTAGACACAACAGACTGGTAAAACATCATCAGCAGTTTCTTGGAAATGTTTAAGGACCCTATATTCTCCTCAGGAACTACAAACGACTCTGTCCGTTTCAGAGGATGCTGTGTTGTCGGGCCAGTCCAGTTTTTCATTCGAGGCACAGTCCCTCGTATTTATTGGTCCTGACCACCTCCATGTCTGAACCTTCAATGGAAATGGGCTAGAGATGGGCCTCTACCCCCTGAAGTCCACCACCATTTTCTTAGTCTTGGAGTTGTTCAGCTGCAGACCTGCACCATCCAACAGTTCTCCAGCAGGCCCCTGCACTCCCTCTCCTGTCCATCTGCAGTACATCCATGATCGCAGAGTCATAATTAGTTGTTATTTTTCAGATGAATATCTTTCAATGATTGATCTAGTTTAGTAAAAGCCAAAGTTTTTTTTCTCATTTCATTGAGACCCCTTCAGAGACAACGTATCAGAGTGCTGACCGAGTATAAAAAATCAAGCTTTTTGGTTTTGTTCCCCTTCAGGTTTATCGAAAGTATTTTCTCAAATTAAGTCACCTTTAGAGTTATGATATTATTCACAATCTAGGCAAGGCAAGGCAAGGCAAGTTTATTTCTATAGCACATTTCATGTACAGGACAATTCAAAGTGCTTTACATACAAACAGAAACATTACAGCGGGGTGCAGAAAGCATTAAGAAGAATTAAAAACAAAAGCATAATCACAAATGATGAATAAAGAAAGAAAGAAACCCTCAGAGAAAATATCACTTGTTATGATAAAAGGCTGAAAATAGGAAAGTTTTTAACCCTGATTTAAAACTGCTGAGAGTTTCAGCAGACCTGCAGGTCTCTGGGAGTTTGTTCTACATGTGAGGAGCATAAAAACTGAATGCTGCCTCTCCATGTTTAGTTCTGACTCTGGGAACCGAAAGCAGACCTGACCCTGATGACCTGAGGGATCTGGTCGGTTCATAACGAACCTAGGTCATTTGTGTAACCTTTAAAGACCTGAAATGCTTGATGTAAGGTCAGCACACAGTCTATTGGTCAGAGTAAGGGTAATATATCAGAGGATCAAATATATACACATACACTACCATTTCAATACTGAAAAATAACATGAAAAAGATTATAAACTTTTATTGAAGTAAAATTGGAATGTAAAACTATTTACAGAAGGGAATAGAGCATATAGTTTTTAAATTGGATATAAAACATTTTCAGTATTTGCTTGTGCATAAGTAGTTGATGAATGCAGTGCTGAGATTTTATTCCAATGCATCAAGTCCATTTTGATTAAATAAATTAGTAAATAATAAATAAGTGAAATTAGTTTAATAAAGGATCCAGTTTAAAAAGATTTGTGTAACAAGCTTTTTAAAATCCCTGTAAGTAAGTGTGATCAAAAGTTTCCA
>JBBBVU010000019.1:14257497-14278856 GCA_037177055.1 Atherinosoma microstoma
ATTTTAGGTTATTCATATATATATCTATATGGATATATAGATATATATCCATATATATCTATATATATATAGATATATATGTGTGTATAACCTAAAATAAAAGACTAAAACATAAATAAGTGTGTAAAATGTACAGTACCAGTAAAAGAAATGGACAACTATCCCTTTAGACTTAATGGGTGTGTATATGTATGTGTGTATATGCAAACTCAGAGATTTCTTTTGGAGCATGCCCCATACTATACCGTTCAACACTGTGCTTTTCTACTTTCTACTTTGCTTTTAATAAACTTTTATTTGTATATCTTGTTTTTATCTCTTAATTACTGCCGCTGCTATATGACTGTCACTAACAAAATTTCGTTGTAAGATTACAATGACAATAAAGTCTCTTAATTTGAACATAACATGTTTGTTGTATAAATACAGGGTAGAATGGTCCCTTTTTTATTTTTAGACATACAGTAAAACTAAAGAAGGGTTGTAAAGCTGTTGAGTTTTATCAGATTTCAAAACTTTATTCTTTAGTTTCACACAAAACGTGATCCGAATGAAGACACATCAACCAAATAGGAGCCTTCTTGAAAAAATCTAAATCATGTCTATGCAAGGTTCGTTATGTGCATATGAAGCTTTTGCAAATGATAAATCATCTATAAGTAGTTGTTTTCTTGAGGTTCATGGGCAAATATTTTATATCAGACTGCTATGACATTTAATGTCTACTAAACCATTTTTATTTGCTTGGTATTGTCGTATTAAACATGGTCTGTGTGTAGGCCTTGTTGATGTTCTCCCTCCACTGCTGTCAGATTCATCGAAAATGTGAAGTTAAGCCGCACCAGGAAAAGCAAACTTGTTCATAAGATGATAAATGACATGAGATATTGTACTTTAAGAAAATCTGAGATTAATACTTGTAAAAATCTGCTTATTGGTTTCACTTATAGCTGTATTGTGATGTTCAGTATATCCCAGTTTGCAAATAGAAACTTTTATAAGCTGAACACCACAAGCACATCTGGCTGTCAATTTGAGTGCTCATGTCTCCTGATGCAAAAACAGACAAACTGGTCTCCAATTAAAGTAGCACTTCTCAAACACTTCAGGCCAAACAACCATAAGGCACAATCCAACCAAAGTAAGCACAGAGATGTTCATTATCAGTGTTTTCCCATTGTCTGGTGGCCTGTCCAGACTAGCGTATCCTTCCTTTCAAGGCCCTTCATTTGAATGAGTAAGTAGGTCGTGCTGCACTACAAAAAGTCAACTTAGGCACCTGTTTGATTTGCTAAATACAAATTAGTTTCATTTAACATGTACTGTATGTACATATTGTGTTTATGTTTTCAAATCCCTATTACCTCCACCAAGGCACGGAGGTTATGTTTTCACCGGAGTACGTTTGTCTGTCCATCTGTCCGTCTGTCTGTCTGTCTGTCTGTCTGTCTGTAGGCAAAATAACTCAAAAAGTAGTGGATGCAATATGATTAAATTTTCAGGAAATCGCCAGCATTCCGATATGCCCTAGAGCCACAGGAGGGGGTCATTTTGCAGCCCTGCTGACACAGCATTAAAAACAAAAAAAAACATTTTTCACAAAGGCCAATTTATTTTCCCCTTTGAATCTTTTTTATCATTCAGAAGTAGACAAAGATTTGATAAATAAATAATTCATTGATTAGCATGTGGGATTACTTTTTGCTTGTATTTCAAAAAGAAAATGTCAAATACTTACTAGCTTGCATCATTCACTTATCAGCTAAAATATTACCAAATTAAATCACTTTTAAATGTATTTAGATTTTTTATCACTTATTTGAGTGGAAACATTTAGAAAAAAAGCATCATATATTGGTAAAGTGCCGAAACAGAGCGCTGGATGTCAGCTGATATTGATTTATCGAAGTGCTTCTAGTTTTAGTTGATTTGATTGTGTGGAAATGTATGCCATGATCAAATTGTGTTCATCCAAAAGATAATTTTTTGGAGAGTAATATTAAAAACTAAACTATCATGACATTTGTAAACTTTGCTAAGCAAGCACAGCATAGATGCCACACTTCTCCTCTTGCATCCTCTGGCAGATACACGTTTTGTTACACAAGATGGTTACTCACCTTCACTGATGAATTCCCAATAAATGAAACCTGACTTTAACCTGGTGCACTTCTTGGAACTTGCAATTTAACATTCAACAATATGATGATATGTTACACAAACTGCAAAGTGGAAAATACTGGCAAGCAGCAAGATGTTGTTATTTCTTAATGTTAAGTCGTTGTCTTGTATCAAGGTTAAGGTTATTTCAGAGCCTGACTTTTTGTTCTGGCCTTGAGAGTTGCAGAGAAATAAACACCAAACACTGGAAGTTGGATCAACTCTGCTTACGGTGCTTATGTGCATGCAACTCTGAAGTAGAACCGCCACCAGATCTGTTTAACATGTCAGGTGCTCAAAACAACAACAAGATCAACACCCATCAACTCAAAATAATTTTCACTGGAAAAACTGACACCAATTAACACTACTGATTTTGCCGTGTACTATTTTGAGTTGGTGGACTGGATGATTGCCCTCTTCCACATTGATAAAGAAAAAAAACAACACATATTTGCCATTTTTACACTTTATTTATTTTACACTGTCAGAAACTGCAGTATTGTGGAAGACCCATACACAGCCACAACAACTTGGAATCTCTTCCTCAAGCTTGGTCACATCCCATTACTCAACCAAGGGAAGGCCAACCAGAATGGTTGTTATGGCCACTCTAGGACGTACAAGTACATCCAAGCTGATCCCACAGTCGCGTTAAGGTCTGGACTCATGGACTCATTCTGTCATCTCCCAAATTTTGGAGATACTCTGTGGGGGGAAAGTGGTCTCATCTTAATGGACATTGATATGAGGTTGCAACTGTCTCCAGAATCTCATTTCGATATGTCTGTTTTTCAAAAAGGTGCTAATTAGGTGTACCAACAGGAAAATATTTCTGGGGATTTTGGCATATTTTTCTGGGCACTATGCACATATTTAGCTGTCTCATTCCACAGAAGCACACGCCTTACAAGTTATACTTTATTGCAAAGGTGATTAATGAGGCTTTCCAAAATAATATTTGCTATTACCAAAGGAGCTAAATAACTGATTAAATAGGAGTTTCCTTACTTTTATATCTATTATAGTTGATACACTATTAAATTACAGTGAAATGTAAGCATCTCTGCTGCAGGTGGTGTGACCAAAGGGATATGGGACATTGAGGTTGGCTGCTAAAGATGCAATAGAGCCCAGACTGACTTTACCCAGCCGTACTTGTCAATAAATCTGTTGTTTCATTTTCCATTCTGATTAAGAATTTAATTTACATTAATTGTATGTAATAAAAGCAAATAAGACACTCTTAGTTGAACACTTTTTGCTTGTTAATGGCACTGTAGTTGTTTTTTTGTTTTTTTTTTGGCAACCATTTCACTACACAAGTATAAGAGTGTCACACACAAACACATGACTCAACTATGTCTTTTTTTACCCCTTCTTTTCATTGGATTTGTTGTTGTTTTTATATACACTGCACAAGCGCAAACTGTGTCTTCTCTCTCCATCACTGACACAATGCAGGCAATCACTCCATAGCACTTGACTCTGGTGGGCTGCCTTTGACTAGACAGCGCCCCACACATCAAACAGAAGTGGAATGATTACTACTTAGCCACCCAGCCATGTGTGGGCTGTAGAGCTGTGATTTGACCAAAAAAAGCACAATTTGGGGGAGACATTAAAGATGAGACTGATGTTGATGCAATAATCAGAAGTTGTCTGTTGACGCCATGAGACAACAGGCAGTGATGTACACAAACCGCATGCACACACACAAACATACCAACACTTTCAAATATTCAGAGGTGTAATCTGTTAGAAAAAAGACAGTAAAGCATTCCAGCAAAGATTTCCGTGTGCCATATGTTGTGTCACATCCAGAATTATTTACACGTTGAAACATATCTAGGCAATAGAAGTGAAAATGAAAGTTTTGTTACAGAGTGGTTCAGCAAAATGTTTCTATCTTTTTCTTTTTTTGGGGGGGGTTTAGTCAGCACTTAGCATTTCCTTCTTCGCAGGCGAGGTGAATGCCGACCACTTGTAATGCTGTTGCTAGGAGCCATCAACGGAAATGTCAGTCGACTCAGCAAGTGATGAGATTTGACATATGGCATCAAAGCATCATTAGACTTGCACCTGCTGCAGATGGAGTGTGCTCTTTCAGAAGGGGTCCAGCACCAACGGGAGGCCTATTGAGGGATAGAGAAGGATAAGATGACCGGTAACAAACACCCATTGTGTCTGAATTGCAATCTGTTTCAGTGTATTTAAAGATCTAATGAAGGCCACCTTGCCATGTGCTGAATGGCAAGCATATTTATGACAATAGAGGCTGGACTAGTGGGGTGAGCACTAAATTGAGCATTGACACAATTTATAATTAAATATCCCAAAGATTTACTTAATCAGTTTATTTCTTGATGTAATTTCACTGTTGTACACTTATTTGGTGATATCTAGCTTCCTGTTAATACATTAATAGGTAAATTCAAGCACTAATAATAGTAAATTATTTCTTTCACAAATGTTCTGGGTTCATTTTAGGGTAATAAACACTGCTTTGTGAATGTACTCAGAGTTTTTTTTAACGTCTCATCTTCTTAAGGTCACATTCACATAGTAATACAGACTGACATCATCTATTTTACTTTCACAAGGATAAGCCAGAAGAGACAATTTCAAACAATGGTTATTGTGAAGTTTGCTTTGTTTAAATTCAATGAAAAATATGACACTATGCCAAACTACAACAGAGATTGAAAATCATTCACAAAAGTAAACATTTACAAGATTATGTTTTTTTAAATTACAATCTTGTGAGGTACAAGCTGGGTAGAAATTTTGCAGACTTTAATTAGCCCCTCTGTCATTCAGTAGCAACCTAAATTGTTGGTTGTGAGCTCCCAAATGTTGTAATTTTTGCTGAATGTGTTGTCTGCTTGCGTGCAAAGCATCTGTATTCATAACTGCTTTAATCCTGTTTATCCATTTTAGGTTTTGCCAGTTTGCACAGCTTTAGACCAAATGTTCAGTAGCGGGAGAGCGGGGGGGTAGGGGGTCTGTAATGGTTTTCACCTTGTGGTAGTCATTAGGGTTGATGACACATCTGCAAAGTTGCACAACAGCCAGGGAATACAGAGAATATGAGGCTATTTATAAGGATCAGGACCAGCTACAGTAACTGTTCTCAGAAACTTAGAAAATTTCTAGTTTTCCTGTCAAATGTTTGAAGGGCACATGGTGTATTTTGACATTCATAACAGAGCAGCAACGTAGTTTTGAAATAACCTTAAACATCACCCAAAGATTAAAAAGAAGAGGTATAAACAGTATTTTTTTGCAAAACGAATTCATTTTATCTAATAGTTTCTAACTTGCAATTTCTTTTAGCAACATGGCCACCATTTCATCATAGTTCCCAGATTTCCTTGTATTGTCAAATTATGTGTGTCCCAACAGGTTATGCACTCGTTAGCAACCGTGGTAGATGGGAACTGAGTGCTACTAGCTTCTATCACCTGCTTGCTCAGCAGGGATCATAATTAGCCCAGATAACTTCTCCTTGAGGCTTTCACCAGCTTTATATTTCATGGCGAACAATGATTTGGGCAGTGGAAAGGAAGCTAACAGTGCTAGCTGTTAATAGAATTGTTTAGAGACTACCTGCAGTATCCTTATGTCTGTTGTTGTTGTTACTTTCAGACAAGCAGCCATGGTTTGCATTTACTAAAACCAATGCACTTAACATATTGTACACAAACAAAAGCCATCAGCAACTTAGCGTCATGTAACAGAAATTACATAAGATTATAGCTTCATTACATAAATCTTTGCAATCAATGTTTTCTGCCTCAGCTGGCATTTTACTACACTTTACCACACAAATGAGGAGTTGAAAGATGACATTTTAACTGGAAGTGCAATTAACTTTTTTATTTGCAAAAAATTTCTACAAATAAAGTATTTCATAATACAAACATACATAATACACATATACTATTCCTGTGGCATTGTGGGCAATTTGGTGTCAGCCGTTTTAGGAAATTGAATGCAGATGAGGAGTATGTCCAGCTGGAGGTAATGAATGAAGTTATGAAAGTATTGTTTTTAAAAATATAAAGTTTTAAAAAGTAGGTTTCTTATTATTAAAATAAGTTTGTAATTATTTCAGTAAGAGGTAAAAAATCTTCTCGTTTCTCAATGTTATGATGAGGAACAATACGTTATTTGGGAATAATAAAATGTAGGGAAAAAAAGCAAAATAAAAACAATCCATCTCATGTCACCCTAGATCAGTGGTTCCCAAACTTTTTCTGCAGGGTCCACCTTTTTGTCGACATAATGTCCAAGCCCCCCATTCCCACCACCACTACCACATGCACCCCGACACTTACAATGAAATGTATGAAATGAAATGTGCTCTGAAATAGTATTATTTGGCAGAGAAATAGTCTAGTATCTTTTTTTTATTGGCTGCTATAGTTAACACCGTGTTAGAGGGAAGTAGTAACTCATCTGTGTGAAGCTTTATAGACCGGGGGAAACTCTGCACACTACTTTATATGAGCTGAGTTGAGCATTTGATGGATGCTGCTTTAGTAAAACAACTCTATTTACCACAGTTGAGTACTTTATTCCTAAAACAATCAACAGACTTTTCCTTGTGCTCCGGATGAGAAGTCCTCAAGTACCGTTGTAACTTGTTTGGCTTCATAATTGTCTGTGGTCTCTCTTCATCACCTCATCCTTGTACTGGTCAAAACTAGAGAAAATATCTCTTGTCATATTTTCTTGATATTTTGACCCCCCACTGTCATAACTCATAAGTTCCTGCTGAAAAGCAAGAATAATTTTGAGTTGATCAATCACTTAAAGTTAGGTCAACTTGAAATAATCATGTGTGATGAAAATAAAACCAAGATTTTGTGAAGTATCTCTTCCGCTTCATGTGGAATTTATTCCATCAAGTTTCTTCCACAGCCTCATGTACTTACAGCATATTAAGACTTATCAAGTTCATTTAACTTCTACAATCTCATTTAAGTTAATTATACTCTGTCACTTTATCTTTTTTTTTTAGGCAACAATTTTGGATATTTTTTTTTAGTAAAGCCAACTTTTTAAAAAGATTTACAGTGTATGTGAAAAGCAGTCTAACACCAGAGACCAGGATTTGCATCCAGGTTTAGGTTAAAAAAAACTCCTTTGGTCAAGGATGGATTAGGTCAAATGTAAATTAACATTTAATGTCTTAAATCATGGCAATTTGTTAAGAGTGCACCCAAAATTTAACTGTAATAAGTAATACAGCGGTCTCTGCGACCTCATCCTCTCTAAGACTGCTAAAACCAACATTTTGCAGAAAAGAATATGCTGTTTGTGAACATTAGCTGATATATTTACACTTTTTCAAATAAGTCAAAGCAAAAACAACTAAACAAAATGCCACTGTTCTATGTTTGGAGGCGCACCTGCAAAATATCAGCAAATGAACCAAACAGAAGCTTAATGAAAATTCATTATTCTGAAAGAAAACATTGATGTGGAAAAAATTGCGCACTAATATTATCCATAACATTTACATCCCTTTAGGTGCACTTTTTTTTTCAGGCCAAATGTTTCATATAGCTTTGATTAAGCTATATTGACCTAGCTTGGAGACCCAGTATCTATGTAGAATCAGACTGCCTTAGTTGCCAGATGGTACCATGACTTTCTAAATGAAGAGGAAAACAAAGATTTAAAGATAGGATCTTTTAATTAGCTCATTTCTCTCAAATACCAGAATCTCACCCAGTTAAAGGTAAGAAAATAAAAGTGACAGCATTTTTTGGGGGAAGGGAGTTGTTTGTTTTTTTCAAATAAGCATCACATGTAGCAGCTTTTCAGTATATCTGCAGTCTGTCTCAGGGTATATGCCAGAGTAATTTAGACAAACCATGATTATTTTATCACCAGACCAATTATGTGGTAATGAGGACCTACATCATACAGTAGATAACCACACACCAGTGACTCCAGCACATGAATATGCCTCCATGCACACACACACACACACACACACACACACAGACAACCATGCACAGGTACAAGCTGATTGGTGGAGGCTGAAGCATGGACATTAGCATGGAATGATGAATGACTATTTTCCTCCTTCGCAGCATTGCAATATGTTTTAATACAGTGCTGCAGTGTTCCTTTTCCTGCTTCTGCTGCCTTATGAGGAATCTTTTTTTTTCTTTATTAAAAACCATTAATTATACTCGACACATCTAATAGCTGTGAATGATTTGTGAGGGAAATATTACAATCGCAGCCTTATTGATAATTATTGAAAAAGAAGAATATCTACATGTCAGCTAATCTATTCTGGTAGAAACTAATTGTTTTTAAGTTAGGCCCTGGTAGTTTATTTCCCACTGGCAAAAACAAGTCCAAGTTTTATGCCTAAATTCGTGTAAACTTCACAGTAAATGACATTGCAAAGCGCATATTGTCTTCGATAGATGTTTTTGCTCTATTTCATTCAGAGCAGCACTCTGAATGCTTGCAGAAAGTAATTTGGAGATGCCCGGAGGTACAAAAGTGATGAAATTGAAGTGAGTGACAGTACAACGCCTCAAGCGCAAATATTTTTGTGAAAACATAAATAGCTTATGTTGAATTTTAGTCTTGAATAAAGCTCTAATCAAAAGATTAGAAAACTTAGTAAGTTACAAATTTATAATCATGCTTTCAGTCAACAGTTTTATGCATGACACTGAAGGAAATAAAGGAAATAGAGACCAAAGTAGGCAATCATATGTCATTAGAGAACAGAGAATCTGGCTAGAAAAAGGATATCATGATATTTAGATTTGCTTGAAATCAAACTTCTCTCAATACAGAAGTAGAATGACAGTCAGATACAAACAGCTGGGTGATTAATTGCATTCCCATAGCATACAAGTTACAGTTTTGCTCTTGTCTCATCATTTTCAAACAAGCATACTAATCTTCCCGTTTTTATAGCGCTGAAGATTTTATTTTCAGGTCTATTTCTAATTTTGCTTAGTGATTCTTTCTGATGATGTTGGGTTTCAAAGGAAAAACAAGAGCGAGCCAAATTTGTCTATGAAATGTAGGATGAATGAAGGTATGGTTTTCCTGAGGGATAATACTGTATAGTCTTAATCAAATCAATGCAGATGGCAAAGGCAATTACGCTTTGTGAGAGTTTCTGCTAATTTGCGATTGGCCAATGGCAAATGTGTTCTGTTTTATCACACAACACTGCGACTTCTACGGGGAAAACGATGTGCGAGGGACCTGAAAGCGACAGACATTAAAAAAAAAGGAAAATCAGACTAGAGCTGTGTTTCTACTCGTGTTGTCACCCCTGCACACATGTTGCAGATGGCAGATTAGCAAAATGGAGGACATGGTGGAGTCTGTTAAGTGGCATTGTGTTGATATCACAAGTTGAGCGTCCTATAGCCAATGTGTCTAGCATACAAAACACCTTCTCATTCCCAATTTGTCACATGACTCTGTCAAAAGCCCTTTTACGTCACCTTACTGTGGCTTTCTGACATACAGGGATCCTTCTGTGGCAATAAAAGCACCAGCTGCACATAGAGGAAACACCACTCCGGTGCTAGCTTATCAACAAGTACAACTACTTATGTAAAAAGTTGTTAAAAGTACTTGCTTACAGTTAGGAAAACATATACGCAAGGTGTTACACTATGATATACATATTATTGCAGAAAACTTTGCTGCAAAGTGTCCACCTCTCTTATATGCCCCCAAGTTAGCATTTTTATAATTGAAGGATATACTGCCTCTGGTGGTCACAAAAACAACTAGGCTACATGTAAAATGTAACAGTGGTTTATGAGGGTCATAAAAAGAATGTGGGAAAAACCATGATTGTTTTCTAAGCCTAACCAATAGTTTTAGTTTCTAAACCGCAACCAAATGAAGGTTTTGGCTAAACCAGGAAGTGTCAAAGTTTCATCATAATGAGTTACATTTACATGTCAACAAGCAAACTAACTAAATTACATCCATGATGGTGGCAGCTGCATTGTACAAAGAATGTATTAAAGTCCAAAGTGTGATCATATTGTAACAGATGGTTTGATTTCTGTCCTACAGGAAGGGACAAATTGCTGCTTTATGAACTCAGCTTGTTCTCATAGAGAGATGTAGGCTATTATTGCACGCCAAATCATGTTGCTCATTATAAATGTGCATTTTGGTATTTTTCCATAGCATTTCACACCGTGTACATTGAGAAGATAACATCCAGCCCTGTGATTTAACCCTAACTGAAACCATTTGCCATGTTATTCTAGCAATGTAAAATGACATGCCAAAAGTGATATGGTAATCATATTACAAGATTATTTTGATTTACTAAAAGTAACTCAAAAGTTAAAAAAATAAAATAAAATCTTGTTACACATTGGTCTTGAATTCATCCAACAAATGCATTAAAGTTTGAGGAGACTGCAAGCTGTCAGCCATCAAACCCCCACCCTCCAACATCGTGTGATCCACAGGATGTTGTTTAGGGGCATGAACAAAGGCGGTATTTCACCCTTTAATTTGTTCAAGTTGCTATGATGTTGAATCCCATGACTGTTATGTTGCCAGCTTGGGAATCTCTGCATGTCCAAAAATGTTGCTTTGGCAGGTACCTTCTGAGTTCAAAACCAGTTCAAAATCTTTGAAAATGCAGCAGGTTCATGGCCAATGAATATGGGAAGAGTTGGGTGTGAAATTGAGGTGAACGAAACTGTCATTTATAACTCTACAGCCATCTATTTGCTGGTTTTAGGTCCAGTCTTGCTTTGAGGTGAATGACAATATAAACACAATGCTAACAGATTTGTTTTTATAGCAGGAACATTATTCACTACTTTAAAGAATCGTGTATCGGTCCTTTAGCCTGCAGAGTTGATACTGAACTGGAATTACTGAAATTACTGGAGAAAGATTCTAATCTAACTGCTGTTGATTACAAAAGCATTTCATCTTAACATAATCATAATTCAATAAAAGCTTATATGTATGATTTGGGGAATATCCTCCTTTGGTGTATTTACAGATAACAAAGTTCAGAATTTGAGCGTGGAACAAAGATAGTCTGTGTTAAAAGGAGCTATTTCTACATCCACACAGCATCCGTTTATTTATTTGTTTGCACATTAATTCTAATAATTATTTTTCTGCTTGTCTATTTTGTTTGAATTTGCACTGTTTTATGTCTTCCACTCAAATCAATGCACAATTATCATTTTAAGTCAGGAGAGGAATGCTTCTGAGTTAAAAGTCCAGTATTATTGTTTTTTTGAATGTAGACAATTCCTCTGTCATCATACAGCCTAAAGTTTGTTTTCCAGCAGTGAAATGGCATCAACATAATAATGCTTGATGTCAAACTGGAGGAAACTTTATTGCTGATTTTAAACACTTATTAAAAGCAACCATTAAGTAAGAAAAGAAAATAATAATTACTATCACTTTGATTAAATGACTAAAATCTTTATCTAATCCTGTTCATTTTTCACCAAGTAATCTGGTAATAACCACTTCTAAAGTGCATTTCTTTTGAGTGGAGCCTTCGTATCTTCTTATTATTTGTCATTATATTGTTTTCCATGGTATTGTTCACCTGTTACATCTGAGAATCTATTCAACAACTATTCAAACAATGAAAAGTTTTACAAAGACTTTGCCACTTAATAACCACGTTTACATGAGAGTTTTAATTACCCTTTAATTCGAATAAAAGTTGAATCTGCTTTAAAAATGGCCATTTAAACACCTAATTCCAAATGAAAATGACAATTCTGAATTAAACTTAATCCTGATGTAAGTGGTTGGTAAATTCTAATTTTAAATCCGAACTGAATAATTCCTGCAATATATATATGTTTGTTCCGCTTTAAATGAATTCCAATCGTTCCACGCATGTTTGTTCCCTTGTCCTGTCACAATGACGTACATATTCCACGCTAGTGGAAACATATTCTGGGATTGCCACCCAAAGCAAACGTTGGACTCGAGCCAAGACTATTCAAGTGAAAGGGAAGTTGTACGCTGGTGTTGAGCTGCTGCTTAACGTATTTTTCATGTAAACCTCAATTCAGAATTAGGCTACTTTTCCGTGTAAACCCGAAGGAGAATACATTAATCCTGAATAATCTAATTTGGAATAATCAATTCCGAATTAAAAAACATCATGTAACCGTGGCCACTGCCATAACTGTTCTGGATTCTCCAACATATATGAAATCTCCACACATCCAGAAAGTAAGCCATATCAATGGCATAAATTTGGAAAACACTTTAAATAACCGAAATAACATCGTTTTTTCTTTCTTTTCTGAAAAGTTGCAGATTTTACCGTACAAGGTTTTAGTCCAACAGCAACAGTTTAAAAAATAAACAACTTTCCCAACACTGAGCATGTACTTGAAATGAAAAATACATATTAGTTTTACAAATATTCATCCCGGTGCTGGAGGTAAAGGGATGGGATCATCAAAATGATTAAACCTCGGGGACAGTAAAAGAATATGCTTACGCTCCCCAACCCAGGTCCCTACCTTCCAAAATACACATATATATCTTGAGACCATTCACCAGCCTAACCATTAGTATGTGCACACATATTTACACACACACAGTCAGCTCCTTATCAATGCACTCCAGAGGATTTGATTGCTTTCAGATCCCGCCCCTCTTATTATTGTCATCCCCAGAATCCATTCACAGTGGGAGGATTGAACGGAGTGAATCTGTTTCCAGCATCATTCAGAAAATTCATAGAGGCCCTCAACAGGGAAATGAGATGGATGATTTTTCCTCTCCCCATTTTTATGTATCCATGGAACACTTCACAGTAATATGCTTTCACTCTATTTTACCCTCCCATGGTATTTGGTTTCAACTCGCAGGCTAAGCGCCCTTTTTCCATTTGAAAGGCTGCCGTCTGGAGATAAAGACATTTAAGACAAAAAGAAGGGGACGATAGGATGCTGAAAATTATTCTAACGAAGTCTGGATCTATTCTGTGACCTGCGATGGGGAGAGCTATTTCCTTTGGATTGTAAGCTCTTGTAAACACCTCGCAGTTAGAAAAAAGAAGAAGAATAGAAAACATGACAAAAACTAAAAGATGTCATTGCAGAAGCCAGCTGATTCCATCTTCACACAGGCTGCAATCCATCTTTTGTTTTTCGCCCAATTTCAGTCCTTCAGCCTGTGTGCTTCAATCGCAGTGAGGAAGACTTTATTACAGGAATCTTTGCACATTTGCTACTGCCCAGCAGAATTGGGTTTCTGTTAGTGAGATCAAATAGTTGTGTTCACTCAAAAACGAAAGATGAGGAGGTTGGCGCCATCTGGCCTCCCTGACAAACAAACTCAGAGATTGACTATCACAAGTAGATGCTCCTTCTGCCCCTTCTTCCCTCTGTATGTGGAATTAACCTACAAATACAGGTCCTTTTTTTCTCATTTGTTGTCTAGGAGAGCCCTTTTTTTATCCTTTTCAGTCATTGTTGGAGAGAGAGAGACATTATTTTCTCTAACAGTTGTAGTCACTTCTTTCCCTGTGGCAAGGACAATGGAAAAAATGATCCAGTCTGTAAATCTGAATTAGACATTTTGTCTATTCTAAAAGGATTTTGGAGGCTTTGGGTCTCTTTTTATCAAATCTGGTGGAATAAAACCTTTTAAAATGTTCATTTATGCCATCTGAGACCATGGTTTTGTCACTGGCCTTCGGAACAAATGTGCATGTCAGGGAATGTGTTAAGCAGTTATCTGTGTGGGCAAAAATCAGACAACTGGCCATGAAAGTATGAACAACATCACACCAAAGTTTACACAAAAACATGCATATAAGTGAAAATATATGACCGACACACAGACTTTGGAGTCACATGGGGCAAGCCCCATGAGTCCGAGCACACACACAAATACAGTATGGACTGTGATGAAGATAAAGGGGATAGAAGGAACTGGAAGCCAAATTTCCCCCTTGAGGCACAATAACTCACCAGAAAGCTGCCACAGCATGTCACAAGATTAGGTCAGAATCTTTTTTTTTTTTTCCCAACCATCATTTTTCCACAGCTATGATTAGCATGATGTCAGAGCACTGAAACCAACGGCAGTCTTGCACTTATATGCTTTCTCACTGCCAATCTGAAGGCAGAGTGAAAGAAAAAGGAAAAAAAGCACCAAGGAACAGAGGGATTGAGGGAGTCATGAGAGGGAGTACGTCGGAGGAAATGAATGAAGCAGTGACCTATTAATGATAGGATCACTTTGTGTGATTGAGAATAGAAAATTGATGACAGCATTGCTTGCTAAGAGTTGAGTCAATGAAAGATATGAGAACTTGCATTTGTACTTGGCTTCCCGCCGACATGTCAATCAAAGTTAGGCCTTTGAGTTTTAGGTGGACGGCTGCTCTTAAGTAAGAGCTGACATTAGAAGGAATAATTGACTCAGAGCTTCAATTTTGAAGCACTCCTTCCAGCAAAAGAATACCTAATGGATGCTTAATTTTGGAATCAAACTGTAGCATCAGACGTGCATCTTTAAATATCAGTCATTTTTAAAGTGGCAGAGAGTTTCACATATTTGTGTTCTATTATCACAGCATAGATTTGTAGAGGGTTTTTGAATATAAAAACAATATTCCAAAGTGTCATTCAAGCTGAAGAGAAAATGGTATCTTTAGTAGGATCAAGAGTTCCTTTTTAAAGAACTTCTTTTATTATGCACATAATTCAGGTCTCTTAACATAAACATACACAGTAAACATAACAGGAAAATCACTCCTTAAAATGCAGTCAGTTATTTTTCTAGTTACAAGTTTTCAGAAATAACCAAATTGTTCAAACAACTTAAACAAATTCAGCCACTCCCCTGTCAGCATTTCAGATATATGTTGTATTCCAACCAGAATTTATTGACTCAAGTATAAAGAATTTGATAGAATATTTTTATTGCAGTCATATTCAGCAGGAAAAACAAACAAAAGCCAACTCAGGATTTTCTTTAAACCTATTTATTTGTCCTGCTGCATAATGCACCCATACTGCAGCCGCCTGCTGAAAAAAACACTTTCCTCTCTTCTTTGTCAAAGTTTTTGTTTCAGTTAAATTCACATGTATATGTATTTCTCAGGCTTTCTTATAAATTATCAGCTCAACTCACAGTAATCACAGTGTCCAAACTGAATATTTGGAATTATATGGGATGCGTTTTATTGCTATTAGATTATTTTTATGTACTCCTCTCAACCCTAATGAGTGCACTCTAGACACTGTTACAACAGTACAGTCAGACTGGTGGGAGGCTGGCAACCAAAGAGCCAAGTATCTATGAGAGCAGATGGACCGCAGTACGCCAGTAACTCATCAGACCAAATGTGATGCATGACGTCTGTCTTTTAACTTGTGGCATCTGCTTCAAAGTCTACACTGTTCAAAGTTTGGAGGGCAGAGAACGCAGGAGTCTCGCCGCAGTGTTTGACCCGGGAAGCTAAACATTTGTTTTTCAAAAAGGGAACTTTGGTAGAGAGCTAGATCAGACAGTTTGTACGTCATCAGGACAAATGGCTATTAGTCAAAGTGGAACTTCTTAGTCTGATAAGATTTTGTTTTGTTTTTCTTGGCTAGAAGTAAAGATGTCAGTGTTTGCAATGCATGAACCACATAGCAATTAGCTCAGCTTTACATTGTAACTGCAAAGAAAATAAACATTATTTCTCTATGAAGCCACATGTGCCACGACCTGGAGGCTTTAGTTCTGTTTTTGGTTTAGTTCTTGTTAGATTTATCTTTTGAGTTTTGTTTTTTCCTCATGTTGGTCTGTAATCCTTATGTTTGACGAGTCCACGTTTTTATTCAGGTGATATTATCGTTAGTCTTACTTCCAGTTTTATTTTATAGATGTTTCCCCCTTGTGCATACTGAAGCAGGAACGGGACACTGAGCATTTTCTGTCTCCTTATAATAAAAGTAACAACACCAAATATTTAAATCAGTCATTTCACTTCTGGTGTTTTATTGTGAAAAGCCTCAAATATCATCGATAATGGGATCACAGAGATGTAATACAAGCCTTGACACTGTTTTCAACTAGACTGTTTCAATAAAGTGAAACAGGCTTTGAAGCCTCTTTTTCAAACTTCCCATCTCTATGACTTTATAAGATTGTCTATTCAGAGTTTTTTTTATATTTTGGTTCTTTGTTACCTTTGTTCCTTCCTAACATTGCAATGGCTTTAGTTATATTCTATAAACTCAGGTTCCTACATTTTCCTTCCTCTTACATACATCTAGGCCTTGCCTCCTTGTATCCGCTCCAAAAAAAAATATGGTCATGTTTTGCAAATTGAGAGAGTTTCACCTTTTTTTTGAGTGGCCGTATTACCCTGTTACTTTGCTCATTGAGAGGGCCACACGTAGCAGGGTATCTCACAAAACTGAGATATTTTTCTATGATTTGGCCTGTCATCCACACAAAAATGCAGATTTATGGCATCAAAAACAAATCTTTCAAAAACCTCTGACCAATGTGGACATTCATAACCGGGGTTTTAGGGTTCGAAACGTCAATACCTGCAACAAAAAAAAACACTTTGACGTCACATGTACGACCTGTGTTTTCACGCAGAAACACCATGAAGGTCCTCAAGACTTTTGTTGGAGATGGCGATTATCCAGGCACTTTTTGCTTGCTTGTTCTTACAACTACTACTGCACATAGAAGAACTTCAGGCGAAGGATGGTTATTTTCCACTACCTAACCCTAACCCCAAAAACTCCCTTATGCAGTTAAGTGTAACTGGACTTTTTATTCTAAAAATGAGGCATGTGGCCTCGCCTGTTCTTCTAGACGGAGGGAGGAGGATATTCTGTTTAAAAGAAATACCTCGACCATGTGTGGACAAGGCCTTTGACAGATTAGAAATGAATGTGCTCACCATGCACTCAATTGCTGTTCCACATTGCAATCTAACAAGATTTTTCTAGATTGTCTTGTATTTTCAAATACTCCAAGTTTAAGGAAATGTCTACATTGCAGCCACACTACCGCTATTTTCAACAGTGCTGGTTGTCTAACAACTTCAAAGCAGGCTTTGACATCTTTAATACCCAGAGCTAGCCTTGGTCAATCTGATGATTGTCTGATCACCAATTATTCTAAAGCTTATTACTGATAACTTTTGCTTAAAAAAGACTTTCTTTTCAGAAAGACTGCAGGTGTCAGTAGCCTGAACAACCTCAGATTGTTCTCTGACCAACTGGATCCCAAATGGGAACACAAAGTAACATGAATGCATCTTGGGTGCATTCTCTTCTCTTTTTGATGCTTATCGCTTTTGTTTAAATCCAAGAGCACACGGATAACGGGTCAGAAGAGGGACACATCACCCATATCAACTTTCTGATGTCATCATTCGCAGTAAATCTGAAAGCTCATCTTCCAAACTCTTGATCGGTTAAGATGGTTCAAGCAGCTTTATTGCTTTATTCCTAACACACACCTTGAACTTGGTTATTGTAGTGTAAAAGGGATACCTGGTTGGTTTTTAAAGAGCATCCTAGAGCTAGGGTGTTAAACATATGGCCCCGGGGCCAAAACTGTCCCACCAGAGGGTCCAATCTGGCCCGCTGAATGAATTTGGTATAAGTCGCTCTAACCATGATGTGAAATACGGGATTATTTTAGTTCCAGGTACCTGGGATTAAATGTTTTGTGATGGTTTTGGATCCATCTGTAAGTCATAAAACATGTGTAATTTAGTAATTGCATAAACTGAATAAAATATGTCAATAAATAAACATAAATGACAATTTCATACAAAATAGAAATATAGGATAGGTATAAAAGTTTAGTCTGTTAAATAAATATAAACATTTTGATAATATACTTGTGCTTCTTTACTATTTCATTATTTTTAGATTATTATTGTACTGGTCCGGCCCAATTGAGATCAAATTGCACTGAACGTGGCCCCTGACTTAAAATGAGTTTGATACCCCTGTCCTACAGTATATATAAGATTACACACCAACACATAGATCAGACGTTAATGTCCTTCAGATTAACATCTTATAGTTAGTGTTTTTACCTGTGTCAAGGGGAATGTTACACGTCTTCTCCAGCTGAACATCTTTAATCAATGTTGGCTGAACTTTTGGGGATTGGTAAAAATTTAAGATATTTAATAATTCAAGGAGTAGAAGCTGTAGACTATCTAGTTTTCCTCAGATAGTCTGACTGGCCTTGAAATAAATATTCACTCAGATATCATGCAGGCGGGGTTGGGAGAAACCCCAGGTTGAGTGAACTGCTTCACTGGTGCATGTGTGTGTCTGTGAATATGCGCATCACTCATAGCTGATGCCCTCCTCTTTTCCCAGGCTCGATCCAAACAAGAAGTGTGTACTGTAACGAGATCATTATCTTCGGTTATCCAGTCTGAATTGCTCTCTGGTTCTCTGCCAAGAGAAATTAGAAGAATATCTACCACATTTAATCTAATTGGTGTCACTTTTCTTCCTCCATTATGGTGCTTTAATAGCCCTATCTGTCTCCATGTGGCTTAGCAGTGTTTAGGGTCAGTGGTCAGGGCCTAATCTCTCTGCTCAGATCACATTAACACACCGCAGATCGTCAACATTGAGATAAACAAACACTCTTCAAACCGACAAGAGCAGCAACAGTGTATTGCTTTAATTTGCATCATTAAAAAGTAACAGTTGGGTCCAAACTTAAAAGTAAAGTATAAGACCCCAAGCTTGACATTCACACACAGTCATCTGCAAGAGGGACCTCCAGGAGTTCTACACAAAGGCTACAGTGGTCAAGAAAAGCACTTTAAAGATCTCAGTACAGCTTTTCTCTTGAATCAAAGATGGGTTGTCTGACTATAGTCTGGGATTTTCCTAAGAGGTTATTAGTGCCTTTCCAGCAGCAAAAACAACTTACCATTATTTCTCCTGCAATCCTTTGTGAGGAAAGCTTATAGGCCCCAGGCAGTGTTTGAATTGGGGCTGCATCAGTGCTCCCTTGCTCTGAAATCTATTATGCACTCTAATCCTGCCGAACTCCAGCCCTAGCACATGTCTTTGAGTCATGAGTAGACCGGGCATCCATCCCAAGCCAGCATTTAGATGCCCCCCCCCCCTGGATGGAGGATTTCCACCAACTGTCTATTCTGTGTGTCAGTTCAATGTGTAATACAGGATCATCAGTCAGCTGTGAGACGGCCAGAAGGCTTCACTGTAAAAGGATTTAGTTACTCTGAGGTGCCAGAGGAAGTGTCCCTGTAGGCCTGGAAGAAGGAGGGAGATTGTATTGATTGGCAGAGGCATAGAGGAGATTTGCAGTGATGTCACACAGGAAGTCATCTGCAGGTCGGATTCATCAGCGATTGCCAAAGCTGAACAGCATGAGGCAGAGTTACAAGTAAGAAAGAATCTCCTTTAACTTTCTTTGTAAATCATTGGGAGAAGAAAAAGAGATATCAGTGTACGGCAATCGAATAAACAAAGGCAGAGATATACATATTTAATGGCATGCATAATTGATCGTTTTAGCTTGCAGGGAGTCCTTTGCAGTATACGCTGAGCTGTGGAGAAATAAAAATAAAACACAAAGTGGGAAGTCATTAAAACAGTTTTAAAGAACTAGTGAGCAGAGTGCTACTGACTCTCACTTGAGTTGCTCCCACTCCCAGCCAGTGTTGGCACAGGTGCCAGTGGCTAATTGGCCTGTGATTAATCACATCCTCTGGAAACTACATGACCAATTCAAGGGATCTGTGTTCACTCCCCGGGTCCATCACCAAATGTCCCGGACAACAAAAAATATCAGGAGGAGTTATGAATTATTTTGTAGGAATTCGGACTCAGAACAGAGGTTAGAGCAAACAGCACTTCTTAACCTGAGAGTCTCCTGAAACATATTCTGAACACTAAGGTCTCAAAATAATGTTAACGCTTATTTGAAATATTCACACATTAATGGGCAGCCACTTACAGCGAGGTCTAATTAGCTAATAGGGCCAAAACAATCTCCAAGGACGTGTATTTTGAACGTTACACTAGACTTCATAAAAGTCATTAAGCTTCATTTGGATTTATCAAAATTTGGAACCATTTAGTCCCGAAGGGCAAGACTCACAGTCAGGCATACTTCTAACCAGTGGAAAGCCATGTACTTTACACCAGGGCGTCCAGTTCTCCATCTTTTACTTAAAATGGCTTGAATAACCTACACCAGGGTTGGATGCCATTGTCATTTTCTGTGATCGCCTCATTTTCACAGTGACATTAACCTTTTATCGGGTAGAATTGAAAGAGCTGGCTGAAAGCTCAACACCTGAGAGGATTACATTAACTAAATGGAAAGAAATGGCTGAAGCTGTAAAGAATTATACCTTTATTACATTGTAAGAGAGGATGCTGGATCGCAAACAGCACGCATCTGACAGCAATGTCACGACCAAAAATACAAGCCGATTCACAAAAAAACTGGATTTACTCACACAACCACCAAGCAGTGAAAACCCATAAAATACAATGTACAGGTTTCCCTACAGATTAGGAGCAGTCTACTGGCCACAGCCAGATCACTGTATCTCAACACCAATGACTTCTTTAGCAACGGCTCAAATTAAGTAATAATAATAATGAAGATCCATTAACACACCCAGCACCAAGATGAAGTCTATTATTTTTCTCTGCATTGTTATGACAGACAACCAATAGTCAAGCAGATAAGTGACAGCATGTATCCTTACCATGTTTAATATTTTCTTGTTTTTTGTATTTCTTTGTGAGGCACTTTATGATTTTTATCCCGAACAGAAAAAAAAAAAGACTTGTTTACGTACTCACCAATCACTTCTGTCTTTTACGTTTTTCCGTTGACACATAATGTTAGAAGCAGATGTGGCAAATGCACACTACAGATACCGGAAGCATCCTTACAGCGCTGAACATGGTTAGTAAAGATGCATAAAAATCCATGAAACAAACTGCTAATTACAATACTGCACATACCTTCCCTAGCTAACCTAGGACACTTCCTCACAATGTCCAGATTTTTTTTCAAAGTCTGCTCGTAAATCTGCAATAAAATTTGTCTTTTAGATCATCTGGATCTGGTCTCTTATCAGTTCCCAGAGTCAGAACCAGACATGGAGAAGCTGCATTCAGCTTCTATAC
>JBBBVU010000019.1:14282516-14292610 GCA_037177055.1 Atherinosoma microstoma
AAAACAAAAAAAAACCCTCTGCTACAACAATAATTTCCCTCAAAAGGGATAAATAAAGTATTTTTCATTTCATTTCATTCAAATCTGATTAGGTAAAACATGACATCCAACAATATCTTCTCTTAGTTTCTGTAAATAAGTAAGTTTAGTTAAGCTTTTAAAGGTTTTAGGGAAGATCTTTTTTTTAATACCAGAGACAATGCAGGTAAAAGACATGACTGGACAAAACCAGTTTTGGAACTACTGGGAGAGCAGCAATTAAATGCCATTAACAGACTGACTGAAATAAACTCTGTGAAATACACACATGGTTTAATGAGAATATATGTAAATTATATGCTTCATTTTCAGATTCTGATCATCTCTAGGCCCGCAGAGAAGGTGTTGAGGCTGTGACAATGTGCCTCTGGCCTTAACTTGGCCAGGAATTTGTTTATGCACATTTTGTGGCATGACTAAAAGCTTTTACCCGGAGAAATAAAATGATATAATGCAAGATTTAGTTGGCAACTTGCTTGTTTTACCATAAGATGTCCAAAAATGCAAGTATTATTCCACAAACTATTACTTTTGATGAGAGCAGGAAAGGCAGATGTGTTCTGGGTACAAAGTGTGTTTTCCTTTTGCTTTTTTTTTTCTCTCTTGCTTTTTTCCTCCCACCCGTATAGTAGATTGGATGCCAGACGGCTGCAGATTGAGCGGCTGTGGCGCCGCTGCCTCTGCGGCCAGTTAAAGCAAGGTGGAGGTGATTCATCAAGGGCTCTGTGGGGCCATCTGTGGAACAGACTGACAAATGTCTCCCTCCTTTGTCATAAGGACACCCGTCCCACAAAGCTGGCGATTAATGCCCCTTTTACAACACATTTATTTGTCAGCCAGGTATTTATCCCTTTAGTGTCTTGCACTGTATTACCATGGCTGACAAGACCAGGAGCCATTTTCAGGTCGTCCTCCAAGGAAGGTGGCCCATTAGGGACCATCCGGGATGATTCCTGCAGAATTTTGATGGCCTCTCCTTCAGCAGGCCTCTCCCTACTACTAACAGGGAAGGGAGAATATCAGAGATGGAGATTAACATGTCACCAAAAAGAGTTCATTCACATTCAGACATTTATGCATTTAACAAAAACTATGAAGGGGAGGGGGCCGGTGATGTTGCACCCTAATGTTTAAATATTCACTCTCTAATTTGATCACTTGTGATCAAATCAGACTGCAGAACAAAGCGCTGTCGGTGCCCTTGCCCCAGCGAGGGAGAGTAGTCGGATGAGTCAGTGACATCCATCTTGTTCAGCCTGCATTGTGAACAGGTTGTAGTTGAGATAAGCCAAGTACACACACCCTTGTGGGTTTGATTGGTTTGTTGTCAATCTATCCATCTCATCTCAGTAGTGGTGATTGCTCCAAATACTATTTGGTAAATATGACGGAAGTGTCATTAGACAAGGTCAGGGCCACTAAGCTTGTTATCTCATCACATGGGTGTAGTGTTTTCAGTGCAGAAAGAACAGTCCCTGCTCTCTTCCACCAGTAAAGGATCAAGAACGTTTGCAAAAAATGGAACCACTCCTGTAAGAACAGAAAATTATGCAGGAAAACTATGTTTACTATATGCAACTTTTTCTGTTTTTCTTGGTGTTTAATAGTTGCATCTTTTCTGTAAAAGAGTGCAAATCCTTTCCTTCTGTAAGTGTCACCCTGGCAGTTTTCATATCATTACCGTTTTGCCTCCATCTGCAAAACAGACCATCCTGCTGCTTCTGTTTTGTGTGAGATGCAGAAAAAAGATGCGCACAAAAACAGCAGCGTCAAAGGCAGGTAAATGTGTGTGTGTGTGCATGAGTGCATTGTATGCATGTGCCACAAAGGAAATGAGGAAGAGCGGAGGAGAGAAAAAAAGTTAAAATTCACTCTCCAAAGGAAGTCAAACCTTCTCTTTTACAGAGTATCTTTCCTTATGTGTGCATTAAGAGTGTGAAACACACACACACACAGAGAGAGAGAGATGAGGGTGAAAGTGAAGCTAAAACTTACACTCTTAAGTATCTGCCCTCTGGAGCTGAATGAGCACACACCAATACAGAGTCACTTGTTGGTAATGAGGGTCTCAAATCAGAATCAATTATGAATGTTCCATCAGGAGGTTTCGGGGCCATATCAAGGGAGCCAGGTATTAGACACTAATGAGAAATGGAACACAGAGAAGTACGGCCCTGCAGGCTCTGATGTCTCCAGGCAGCATGTGATTCAGTGGTTTAAATACATTTGCATTCATTCAATTCACAAGAAGGCCATATTTTATTAAAGTGAAACGGCTTCCTTCATGTGCCTCTAACAATCATGCGGGTAGACAAAGCCTTTGATTCTTGGTTAGATGAAAACCGCCTCTTTTATGACTGATACGGACTGGCATTATTCTGCCACAACTTGCCTCTGTGTGTGTGTGTATGTGTGTGAGTGTGCACGCATGTGTGTATGTCTATAAAGAGAGAAGGAGAAAAGGAGGGAAAAAAGACAGGAGAAGCCAAATACGTGAGTTAGTTCTGGCTTTGCTGATCAGAGCCAGTCATCCCGTTCTTTGCTGGCCAGAGCTTCATTTGCTCCAACATGATGATGGATTCCTGTTTGGGGCCATACCTATGGGTCTCATTAAATCAAAACGTAAACTCACTTTCATAACCAATTGAAGGGAAAAAGCCAGTAGCTTGCTCTCTGTTAGAGGTGAGGACTGGATTATTCTGACATGTCAAGAACCCAATGAGCTCTCCTTACCAGCCAGGGTGTTTTACAAAAAAGGTAACAGAGGATTTAAGGACTTCTTTCTCTTTTTTTTTGCGTTTTCCTGCCTTTATGACATCAAACTATTAATATGAAGGGAAACTGTGGGTGAAATTATGTGCTTTTCTGTTTGTCCTCAAATACAACCGGATAAAAATGATTCCTCTGTGAAGTCGCATCAGTGTCACCAAAAATCCGTTAAAGCACATTCTTTTGTGCCTTTTCTCCTTTACAGCTCAGTAAGTATTAAAAATGCATGTTGAGCCACATTGTTGCTGTGGCTGATATTCTCTTTCAATATCATGAACATGGGCAGTATAGTTTATTTAATCTACATAAATTGTTGAGTATGAGTATGTTGTTGAATTGTAAACATTGTTCAGCCGAAAAAAACATCTCATTAATTACTCTCCTTTTTTTTATGTGTTTTTTTTATGTGTATTTTTTTTATCTTTGTGTATGGCAAAGATGAATAGATTTTTGTTTCTTCCTCAAACTTTTATCCACTCTTACTTCTACAACTTTATTACAGCCATGATCAGTTTAGAACATCCTGATGACACAATTAAGCATAGATTATTTGCTGTAAATCAGGGAAGGAAACAAGTCTACCAATTAAAATAACCAAATCGAAAATTTGTTTATACATCAGGTATGATCCATAAAATACTGGTCCTACAAGTGCCAAGAGATGGATTTGACTTACCTGAGCATTTCAAAATCAAAGCAGAATTTAATCTCAAACATTTATTTTATAATGTCGTGAAATCCTCATAAGGAGACAGAAGGAATAGCTGGGTGGTGCGGTTGTGGTTACCAAAATACTGTGATCACTTTCTAGTTTAGTATAGAAAATAAGGTTAGAAATCAAGGTTATTTGGCAAATGCTGAAAAACATTCTTTTTTTTGTTCCAATTTCTTTTTGCAATGTTTTCATGGATGCCATTTTGCTGGTTGCCTTGATTACATTTGAAAATATGTTACAACAAAACGTTTTCACTTTTTGGTTGGGTTTAAAAAAGACATCATTTGATTTGGGACAGAAATCAAAACAGTCATGGTTAAGTTTAAAATACATTCTTTTTACAATGTGACTGTTCCCAGCATGGACTTTCACAGCTCAGATGCATTTTTTTTTATGACCACTAGGGGTCACATTTTCTAACGTTAAAAACTGGACACAGCAAATACGCCATTGGCTCCTATTTTAGTGAAAATCTGCCTAAAACTACAATAACGCGCTATTTCAGAAAATTCCTTAGAGGTAATCCATCTTGTTGCTCAACATAGAGATAAAATAGGATATTTGTGATGTATTATAAACTTTGATTAAGAAAAAAAACAAAAAAACAAACAAACATGCACCCATGTTATCAAATATAAGTGTGTAAATAGCACACATGCACATACAATTGCACGCACAAAAACACACACAAGATTTTGCAGTCATCCCTATTAGGACATTACATTGTCTTCCCTTCATTGTGCACAGCCTTAATTTAAAGTCTATCTTTAACCATTACCGGCCGATATTCAAACACAACCTTAACCCAGTCTCAATTCTCACCTCATCCCAAACCAAAACCAGAACGTGGTTAGGCCCAGTTTTTTGGTCCTCAAAGGAATTCTGGGCCCCACAAATTCAGTAATTGTTGAGGAACAGGTCCTGATAATGTAACACAAACAAGAACATACAAACACACACTCAAGGGCTGTCACCATCCCTCACTGAGCATGGCAGGGATCTGAAAGGCCAACTTGCCTGGCCATCTGGCCTGCATATCAGCAGAGGTTATTGTGTCGACATCATCATTACTGAACAAACTGCTGTTTAGCAAAGGTTATGCAGAATCTGCACAGTTATCTGTTGAAACACATGTAGAGAACAGAAATGGAGATGTCACTGAGGAAAACTCCCATAGTCGAAATTTTGGGTATCTATTCTTAAAAGATTATTTTTCAGCCGACTTTTTACTCCTTACATTTTCACACAGTTATCTGTACGTTCCAGTCCTTATATTTTAAAGATAGCCTCATAACTCCTACTTCATTACAGCTTATCATTGTCAAAACACACATTGTTTTATCTGGAAAAACCTATCCAAATAAATCCTTCTTTCCAGATAGAATGAATGTGATTGTGGTTGGATGAGAAATATAAACATATCATTCCTATTGGTTTGTACGTGATCCAACAAACTTGCGGATGACAGAAATCCTGTCACAGTCCAGCGAGGACATAGCAGAAAAAGCCTAGTACAAAGATGTCCATGACAGAGACTCAGGAGAAAAAGTAGCCATAGCATTCCACATTTTTCAACATTAACGTTTTAAATATGAAAATATAGTAATTATGGCCTTTAGAATTAGTTTTTTTTAGGGGAGGTGGGCTAGCACACTACAAACCCGGTGGAGCAGCCTAAGCTTTTGTCCTTAGTGGCATTTTTCCCTTATTTTACTTTTATACTTGAAGTAGTTTTGAAACTTTAGCATTTTTACTTGAGTAAAAAGACTGAGTTGATACTTCAACATCTACAGAAGTCTTTTTAAACCCTAGTATCTAAACTTCTACCTCAATAAAGAATGTGAATACTTTTGACACCTCTGGTAAGCTACGATGCCTTCGTGTACTCTCCCATGTTTAGAAGTTGCAGGAAAAGTATACACTTTGATGCTGCATGTCATAAACACAAAACACAAAGTTAAATAATGTAAAAGTTCAATACAGATGAAATGTTTTATGGGGTTTGTATACAAGAATTTGATCCACTCCTTTGTTGTCCATGTAAGCTGCTAAGTGTGAACCTTCAGATTTAACAGTAATTTATCTTAGATTGAGCATATGTACTTAAGTTTGACTCCAACTGGTATCACTGAAGCCGTTGTACACAGAACTCACACAAAACCACACTCAGAAGTTCTTTACCGGGCTCTATCTCTGTCTGTCTTCTCACGGTAACATCATCAAAACTGAAATGCTTTGGGCTTAAAGAAGGAAGGAGGGATGAGAAGAAAAAGAGAGAGATGAGAGGTGTTTGATATTCACACTTGGAGGCAGAGCTAAATGTGATTCCTCATTAGACGGCAGCCAAGGCTCTTTCCAGGTACAGTCATGCACTGTTGAGCTGCAGCCACTTTGCACCTGATTAAAACATGGAAACACTCCCTGTGGTGTTATGGGAGCTGTGATAAAGCTAGTCCTCCATAATGGCATTAGCTATGTTAAAGTCAAAAATAAAGTGTTAATTATTTTATATTAACCAGCAGGGTCTCTTTTGAGATAACATGTTACAATTACAGGCCATTTTTCTTTCTTTTTGAATCTTTGGTTTGAATGTAGACTTTGCTAATACATAATGAATACCAAAGAACTGAAATGTCTCAGGCACCATTTCTCCACTACCTTACTGAGTGAATTAGTCAGTTGGGTAGGTAACTAGCCATCAGAACTTTTTCTTCACTTGCATTCAGCTCAGTGCAAAAATATTCACCCTTGTGATTAGAAGCACTGTAAGATGTCACTAGCCTACAGGCCACACAGACGCAACAAAAGTCCCTCCAGCCCACAAAGTCTGTCAGATCACATCTGGTCATGCTGAATCACACTACCACCAGTAAAAATTGGCAAATATTCAAATGGCAATATGTCAGGCTCCATTTCATCTGCAGCTGTCGGTCTGCCACAGCATTAACAGCATTTTCTACCTTCAAGCTTATATTAACACTAATAAATCATTGGCCCCAAGGGTTTAGACCTCTTTGTTAACTACTTAAGGTCAAAAACCCATCTCATTTGCCTTTTGTTTGCTGTATGTGGCATTATTTAAATTGTATGGTTTCAGATGTAGAGAATTTATTAAATAAAATTACACACAGCTGCAATAAAAATGTACACCTATCAATAAAATCAGTCGGTCTGTTATGAATCAAAATATGATTCAATACTTAATAAATTGTATTATCATTGAAGTAAAAAACAACTGCTGCTGCTGTATGGTTTGTTAATGAACAATCTGGAGATTTGGCCAATTTTGACTAATTTACGTACCCATTAGCTACTTAGAAAGGTGCTAAAACATGCACACTCTGCATATTTAAAGTGATAGGACCATATCAACCCCGTCAGCATGTGATCCAGTGTAAAACTGGACAGGTCTTAATGGGAATTTATTTAATCATCATATGCTCGATTCCAGTGAAAATTTGCAAAGGTTGAATTGACCTCACAACAACAGGGATTTCTGTGGGTTGAATTGAGTCTATTTCAGTCCATATAAGTATGAGCTGTAAAATTAGCTTCTTTTATCATCAGCATGAATGTGGTATCTTCAGGGCATTTCATTCCTACCATCGCAGTGCTATTTGAACTGATGAACTGCGGCAGCATTTCCAAGCATCTTTAAGGCTGCATTTGAGATAGATTCAAGTCTAATTAACACTGTTTTTTTTCTTTCTTTTTTTTTTAACAGTCTGTTTGCACCATGGTGTCCACTTGAAGAAGGGCCAAAAATAAAAAAAAACTGCCAAAAGTTTCTATATTTGCAGTCTTCTATAGGGATACAAAACTCTGGCTGCCAATCACTTTAACTTTCAAAATATTAATCAGTGCAACAAATAGCTCCTTAAAGCTTTAAACCCCTTTTTGTTGCTTGCTTCTAAATAATAAATGGTTTCACTTATCTTTATCCCAGGAATCCCAGTGGATGGGTTTTTCCCTAGAAATCCATTTCTGCTAGAAGGCCCTTTCAGTCATCACTGCCCAATTTCTTTAACCCCACATTTTCACGGTTACCACTCTATTGCCGTCACCTTGTCCGCCTCATTTACTTCACTTTTATTTTGTGATTTCCTGAATACATCAGTTTGCATTCAGACAACAACAGTGAAATGTGGTCATATAGGTCTGTACTAATAAAATTGGCAGCTTTAACACCGATCCCCACCATCCCCTGCAACACAAGCTGGGATGTCATCAGAACCCTTTTCAGTACTGGGCAGTCACCATCCCCACCAATCCAGAAGCCCAGGAAAGAAAAGAAACACCTTAATGTGGCTCAGAAGGATTGTGGCTATTTGGACTGGACATTTGTAAAAAATTGCAAAAAAAAATAAAAATAAACACAAACAGAGAAACGTGAGAAAAAAGAGAAGGGAAGGCGTTATTTTCAGGTTTGGAGCTGGGACATCTGGGAAACTCAGGAGGATATTTAGGACTACGATATTAAAATCTTAAGAAGACAGAGGGGTTTGAGTGGGGAGTGAAAGAGGCTATGTATGTCAAAGTAGAGAAACTTTCACTCTCCAACACCTTCAATAATCTCCTTTTAACTGTCCTAAGGAGATTGTTGACACTGATTCCCACATAGGGCATATTCAAAATGGCCCTGTGTGAGCCGTTTTAAATTAACCAAGGTTGGCTTCCACTAGTATGGTTCATTTGTAGCAGAGTGAAAGGTTGTTCACACTCTGTCGCAGACCAAAGAAGAGAATTCTAGACTGCTTGAAAACCAAACATCTCAGTTCACTTCCAAGTGAATGCTGGTAGGGTTTGTGAAAGCAAAAGGACAATCCAGTGAACCAAAGAGAGGAAGCAACATAGAGTGCCTTGTTCAACAACATTTTGGATTTTATGGACATATAGAACAGTAACCAAGAGAAATGAGTCACGATCAAACCTTGTTAGAAAGAGGTAAAAGCTCTCATAAAATATGGTCAACCAAAGACCGCATGGATTTGATGCAGCTCCATGTTTTGCTCTTCTCCTTCAGTAATGATACAGCGTTGCCTCTGTCGAAGTTGGGAATATGTTATTCAAAAGGTCTGGTTTGTTTGACTCAAACAGGAAGAAAGTTGCGACCCCCAGTGGAACCGAATCCCCATTGTACTAAATCTAGCAGACTATTAGGTGTGAATGCACCCCAAAACATCAGTGGTTTTATAGACTACCTTAGTGAAATCTCCCACTATCCCAATCAGAACTGAAGAAGCTCTAGGGCATAAGAGCGTCTTTCAAAAACTAAACCCAGTTCAGCTGACTTATATCAACCTATGTTAGAGACCTTTAACATTTTTTTTCCTAAATAACATGATGATGAATAAACGATGTTACTGAAGTGTCATTTTTTTAAAAACAGGGTAACAATTTGTTCAACCTATAGAGTTACATCTATATATTATACCAGGCCTGTTGCATCCAGCTGTTAATGGCAACCTGATCTCACAGAAATACATGAAATAAGCATGAAGTTATTTCGACACCCTCCACTTATTTACGTGTTGGTGGCATGTAAATCATCAAAATTACGTGTTGGGGCAATGAAAATGAGGGCAATGTAAAGTCAATGAGGAACTTTTACGTGACGTCCACACGACTTTCATGGTTCCATAAAAGGCTTCATTTTACGTTTTCGAAATGCAGGAAAAAAATGTTTTCCATATGTTCATTATTTATTTCACTAAATAAACTGTGGTCAGGCCGTTCTCACAAATGTTTCATGTGACTTCTTGTGCAAAATAATGCACAGATATTTGCACATATCCTATAAAATCCTGAGCACATCAGTGCTGAAATATCAATTGTGGGGCTCTGTTGTCGTCTGCGGGACTTTTCTGGTTCTGAAACGAACAAAAAAAGCTGAATTTTCTGGGAAATATTTTAAATTTGTCATAAATTTACTGAATTAACTATGGTGCAATATTAAAGATTTGCTCTCTAATAATGTTCATTTGTAGGAGTGTTGTTTATGTCATCAGATCATTTCCTATAAAATCTGGATCCTTTGATTTACGTGACGGAAAAAATAACTTTATCCTCCTTTTATGAATTTACTGCTGATATTGGTAAAAATAAAACAAGTAAGTACATTGAACAATAAATGCTATCGCATGGACTCCAGAATCAGCGGCACTGACACAGGAAGACTCCCGATCCAGTCTGATTGGAATCCAGTCCGCATGCAGAGCTCAAATCCTCAGCATTACGGCACATTTTCAGGAAACAGACATGAAATGAAGACATTTAAACTGTGACAATGAGCAAAACAACCATGAGAAGGCTGCTTCTCTTCCCCAATGGACTTGAAACATGTTAGATTATCGAATACAAAAGCTAAACTGTCTTTTTTTTAATTATTTACAAAGTTTCTTTCAGGTCTCGCAAGATCTTTGCCATGAACGCTGCAACGTGTGTGCTGCTTGTATGCCACGTTCCAATTCTCTTCAGGAGGCCCTCCGCTGTGAAAAGGCAAGGTTCCATTTCAAACGGCAGTCATCCAGCGGCTCTGGGAGCTCATAGGCCTTGACTTTGTCTATTTTCA
>JBBBVU010000019.1:14296077-14308975 GCA_037177055.1 Atherinosoma microstoma
ACACACACACACACACACACACACACACACACACACACACACACACACACACACACACACACACACACACGTCATCTCTCTACAAAGAGCTGGAATGTGTTGGCTTTGATGTTTCTCAGTCCCTCAGTGTCCTCTGTGGTCACATCTACCTTGTTGTAGGGCAGTGCCTCTTAAACCAGAGCACAAATCAAAGCACTGTGTGCCTTATTGATGTCAGTCATGGTCGGCACAGCAATTTCTTAAAAATAAATAAATAAATAAAACATCTAATTTTGGTGAGATCGCTACTGTTGGAGATCCTTTGCTGCATCAGAAATAAAAGAGAAAACTTTGTCTTTTGTGATGTAATCCATAAAGGAGAAGTTACAGCTCGTTTTTTCTCTTTCTTAAAAGATACAATTCATTAACAGATTCAAGCTACATTTCTGACATGTTAATTCTCATGGTGTTTTCAAGTGCAGTCACATTCTGCAGGGTAAGCCACAAAAAACAGCCTTGCAGAAAAACCACCCTACAAGTTAACAACGGCTCAGCCGCATATGTTTTTGCTTTATTTATTGAACAGTCGGCGCATTCTTCGACACAGCGAGGCTGTGTGTTTTGATAAAAGGACTCGCAAACTGGCTGAATTCACCAAAAATGAAGGGTTCACCTTTGAAGGAAACGATGTGCCGTTTGAAAATGTGTCTCTGACAGTTGCAGAACACCCCCCACAAGATTTTTTTGAAAGAGTGGAAACTTGACAGTTTTGTGACTGTCTCCATGGAAACGGTGAGAGGGTCTCATTAGGGTAGTGCCAGAATAAAATCTGCTTCGAAGGAACAAAACCCCCGATGGAAAAAAAAAAAAAGAGAGACCGGCGTGATTTTAAAAGAAGTTAAACAACACAAAAACAACAAAGGAGTGATGCACTTTGCTTGGAAATGTGAAAAGAGTCAAACTTCAAAACCAGAAGACAGTTGAGGAGTGCCATTATTAAATATATTTGCAGAGCTGCGGATTCAAAATGGCTCTTGACACAGACTGTGAGTTTGCTGTTGCATCAGACAAAGCTAGTTTTCAAGGGCAATCTATCCTCCATATCTGATTCCAACTATTGCACTGCTGTCATCTACAGCATCTTCTCTACAGGTCGCAGCAATGTAATGAATTTTCCTACTCTTAAAATTTGCACCTCACAATATTTCACACCTCCATAAATGTAACTAGCGGATGCTGTTTTGTTTTTTTTGTTTCCCCCTATATATGCAGACAATACACATCTCTGCACTGCATTTCCCTGGAAGTCTTTTAGGTTTACACATGAAAGTCTTACAGATTTCACTTGAACATTTAGAAGGCGTTCATTGACAGTGTGATGAAAGCTGAGAGGTTCACAGTAACATTCATCTCACAACAGGCAGAATAAAGGTAATGAAAGACAAAGTCATGGGAATGAATATCTGTATTCTTTTTAGAGGTCTTTGGCCTCTGATAATTAGTTTCCTATATGACGCTTACATCTGAAATGAAATCTTCTGTAAATCCTGTTGTTTTATAGTTATATCTTCATCAGAGTGCAACAATATGTATTTCAATCCAGGGGACTAAATAATGAACTAATAAAACCTAAACAATAAAGGAAATGTAAAAGATAATATGTGTAGTATTTGTTGCTCCTTATGCAAGTAAAAATTTTGCATGCACTAAAGCATCACACCAGTCATGTTATTTGGTAAATGTAAACAGGATTGAGGCAGAAATAAAATCCCAGTCGGATTTCTTTAGTTGCAGCTGTGAAAAAAGTTACAGATAACACAGCTTGACAGACACACAGTAGTATTTTTGCTGCAACAAAGGGACTTCCAAACAGCTATTAGTTTAAAACTTGGCATATCTCAGCATGGTTTGTAGTGTAGTCTTAAAAAGTTGTAAGTAAACTGGACCAAAAAAAGAAAAAAAGAGAAAGTGTGAGGCCTAAACAGCTATCTACATCATATAAATATTGTCTGAAAGATAAGTGTGTTTTGTTACTGCATTAATGTTAACATTTTAAATAGTTCACCTTCCTTATATGGTCAAATTGTTCATGCAGTGCGCTCCAGTAAGACAATAAGACTGCGCCTGGGGGCAACTTCAGAATCAAAGAGAGTCTAAACCCCTAGGAACCCAAGCCATGCGTCAAGGTGAACCTGACTACTGTATATCTAACTGGAACTGCTCAACCTTTTGCCAGTGGGGTCCGAAACCTGTTGAGTTTCAGATCCCACCCTAAGGCACTGCATCCAACCTCCTGGCCCCTCCAATGGGTGGTGAGCCCATGGGAAGATGGATCCACGGGTGCAGACCCGGTCACAGGGCACTCACCATCGAGCCTCACCCCCAAGCCTGGCTCCTGACAGGGTTTCACATGAAACACACCGGGTGACGGAGAGCAAAGTCTGTTTTTTTTTTCATCATAAGTCTTTTTGAGACACTCTTTGTCTGATACCTCACCTAGGACCTGTTTGTCTTGGGTGACCCTACAAACAGCATAAGGCCCACAACAACTGAGCTCCTAGGATCATTAGGACACACAAACACTTCCATCCTGATAAAGAGGTGACTCAAGGAGTGGATTCCTTACTCTCCTGACTTATAGAAAATGAAGTGATCAAACACTTTCTAACAGGCTGTTACATTCAAGTTCCCTCGAAGTTTGCTGTTGTGTGTTACCTCTGTCACTGGTTTGTCTAATAATCATTGTCTCCAATTCCATCCTGTTCCGTTGCCCGGCTGGGATTAGACAACCACCACCACGCCTTCTCCACCTGCTTCCTGATTCCCTGCCCTCCGAACCAATCACAACTCCGCTTCCTCCCTGCTCAGGACTACATTAATTCAGTGGCAGCTGTGTACTGGTGTTTGTTGTACAGTGTGCCCTCGCTGTAGAGACTTTGCTGAACTTTGTTGTGACTTGTTTGATCTTTGTAGAACTTTTGCTAATGTTGTAGAAACTCTGCTTGTGTTTTCTGGTCTAGTGTTGAGCCTTTTAGGCTGTTTGCTTATTTCTATTTTGTGTTATATTGTTAATTGTTTAGGGGATTGGGCTAGGTACACCTTTTTTGGGGGTTTTCTGTTGTGTATATTATTTCAGTTTGAGGTGCTGCTTCTTGCGTTTTTGCTTTGGTAGTGAGTGCAGTCAGTTCGGTTTTGTTTCTTTGATTTCTTCTTTGTTAATTAGTCTGACTCTTCTTTTACCTTTTTAGTTATTCTGTTTTTGTTTTATTAGTTTCTTTGGTTTGAGCAGCTCCACCTGCCCATCCTATCTTGTGTATTTGTGTTGTATTGTCATATAGCCACACGGGACAATAAAATCCCTTAAACTCCACATACCATCTGGACACATTTTTTTTTATGTTGCGTCCCCTTACCCTAGCCGAGCCAAGGCCGTAACATGTGCCATTAAACACAGTTCTGTTTGGTTCAGTCTGCACCTAATTGAACATGTTTGATGGCAGTCCAATCCTGGAGACATTTACAAATCAATTTTTTTTTAATGGCCATAACTCTGAGCCCTGAAGACAGAAAATAATATGCTTTACAGCCTAAATTACCATTGGTTAAGATAAATTAAAAATGCTTAATTTTATCCACTGTAATGATTCCATTAGCTTCTTACAAGGATAATTTTTTGCTACGAAACAGGAAGTTGCTGTTAGTGCTGCATTGATTTACTGTGCTGATATTTCTGTTGTTTTTGATAACAGTCCCAATTTCACCACGCTTACGCATCAGTACCAATTCACAGCCAGAGCACCACCTAGTGTTTACATGGTGACTTCGGGGAAATAAGGATGGCGAGGGCCCTTTCATCACTGCTTGCACCTTTATTATTTAACTTTCATTTTTTATCTCAGTGAAAGGCCCACAGGATGTAACATAATTTAAAAAAAAAGAAAAGAAAAATCTATGCTAGAGAAGGATGCGTTTGGCACGCAACGACTTAGGCTTTCAACGGTTATAAAATATTTATTCATTGATGTCAGGGGAAACTTTTCATCGAGAGTTTTAGTAGAGTAGATGGGCTCATACGATTTAACAATTGTATCAGAATTGTGGCGTGTTGCAAATGCGGCAAGCAGGAAGACTTTATAAGATAAAACTTTACTTTCGAATGAGATGAGCTACAAAATGACAGATGTTGCAGCTGAATTTGGGGACTGCTGTGTTTATTTTCTTTCCTTTTTCTTCAAAGGCCTTTGACTTTCATTGCAAATGACCACTGTGTTTGCATTTTGACTTGGTACCAGTTTTTTTTTTTCTCTTAATGGATGCTAGCAATGACATTTATAACCATTACTATGTTACTATTCAATAATTTCCCTCAAAGGGATAAATAAAGTATTTTTTTTCATTTCATTCATTCATTTCATTTCATGTTTATGACATGATATAAAAGGTGATTATCGATAATAAGAAAGTGACTACTCCTTTGTTGGCTTCCTTTTTTTCCAAATATTTTATTGAACACACAAAAGCTCTTTATGAGTGCTCATTATAAAGTACTTTCCAAACATCTTTCATCTTCATGCCTCCATGTAAAATAACATCATTAATGATAAATTGAAAATAAATGAAAGGGTGAAACGTTTGCAGTTTTGCATCCGACTCAGGAAGCTCACAAAAGCCAAGCGCAGAGCTGGCAAAAGGGCCACCGCATGCCTCCTGGAAAGCTGGGAATTAAGATGTATTATGCCAGGAAGAGAGGACTTTATTTATGGGTGTATCCGGAATAAGCAGAAGGAAATATGATAGCAATACCTGGGGACAGTGCTAAATAGCGTGAGACCATTCCCAGGACAGGGATAGTGCAGAAAAACCACGGGAAGAGCTGGATGTGGTTAATGAGAGCAATGCTGCATCCAGCAAACAGGGACTGAGTGCGAAGGCAGCAAAACAAGTGACTAAAACAAATGAAAAGTTAATGGCAGCTATGGGCTTTCTCACATCACGAAGCACCTTTAAATTGTGTGTTTATATGTACACTGGGAATGTTTGTGTGGCTGTAGCTCCTAACTCCCAAGCAACGTTAATTACAGTTAAACAGTCAAGCAAACATGTCATTGTCAGCATGCTTGCAAAATTTTCTTTCTCTTTTTTGTGCATGTGAACATGTTCACATAAGTGTGTGTGTGCATTTACCACATGTGACTATTTCTGGAGGAGTATGGTGGAGAGTGAGTGTTTGGCAGGTGCCCACTGATTTAACAGAGAATGAATCCTGAGAGTCGACTGAGAGAGGAGGGTCTGGGTGACAGGAACGGTGCTGCTGATAGCAACGGCAGAGAAAGGTAAGAAAAGAAAGAGCCCTTCCCCAATTTGGAGATCTACTCTTGTCTCCTTTTTTTTTCTTTTTCTGCTGTTTGACGTGGCCTTCACCTCGGTGTCTTGGCCACAAAGGCCCACTGTGTGCAGGAAGGAGACAAGCTTGCTCTTCTTCACCCATCCTCAGCCTCTCCTGAGAGCAAATAACAGAGAATTTCGTGCTAAGCAGCTAATTTTCTTCAGTGAAATTCCCCAGGATGCCAGGGTCGCCGAACCAGCTCCCTGCATGTCTACACCATGCAGGAGCAGCAGAGAGACAGGCAAAATATTTACTAATCTACACAGCTGAATTGTGAAAGTAGGAGGGGGTGGGTGGGTTTTTGGAGGGGTTGGTATGAGACTTGACATCAAATTAGTGCCCTGTCGTGACACATGTGGTTGTCTGGCTCGACAGGTCTCCCTGTTTTCCCGTTTTTATTATCATCCATGCTTGAATTATTCAGTGGCACCCATTAGCATAACAGCAGCCATTTTATATTTAGCTCTCCCTATGTTGACTGCATCAACATTTCACTTCAAATACACCGCTAACATCCCTGACGTGAGGGAAGAGGCAGTGCCCAAAAAAACGTGCACAATTAGTGACCAAGAAGAAATTGGACTTCCAGTTCTGAAATCACATGTTAATGCCCTTTCAGTTGGCAAAGAGAAAGATAGAGATAGAGATAGAGATAGATAGAGAGAGAGAGAGAGAGAGAGAGAGAGAGAGAAAAGTCCATAATCTTGATTATCATGGCAAATGGGGAGATTCTAATGCCATTTACCAAAAAGAAACTGCCACACATTTATGGATGTGCTGGAGCTATCACCCTGTCCCATTTGTCACCATTAGCAGTAATATGAAAGATCCCTCATCTCATCTTGGAGGTCTAATTTGTTAGCTTGCAGTGGGAGCTGGACTGAGCAGACTGGTGCGACAATGATGAAGCCGCTCAATGCTCTTCTACTTTACTGAGTGTCAAATTAAAACCTTTGCATCTCAGCTGAGGTTGATCTGAATCGCTCTGCACTGACATTTTTCAAGTAGATTTAATTGAATGGCATTTAATTTCTGAGCATGATATATGCAGAAAAAGATCTCTCACAGGGTCAGAGGACAGTCAATTAATACTTGTGTGTATGTGTGAATGTGACTGTATGTCCACAACATGCCCGTGCTTGGCATGTGATCCCATTTTTGTGCTCTCCTTATCCCCACCAGCTGTACACTTTGACCTCCCACTCATCTTTGATCCACTGTCAAAGAGCTCGCTCGCTGCCATGGCTCAGCTTCGCTATGCAAACCTTCACTTCTTGCTCCAGATTTGGGCCTGAAGTCACTCAGTGTGAGCTTCTTGCAGTCTGTTTGAGGCAGATCCCTGGTTCAGCCTTTAGAAGGGAGAAGATCCATTTGTACTTGAATCAACCCCCAAAAAAAGTGGCTCATGCCAACAGCCAGGGCAACACAATGAATGCAGTTTGTTAATTTAATTAAAACTACAAAATATTATGAATTAAGTGAAATTCATTTGTCACTTTCTCTGTACAGCTGGTTTAGCAAAACCATGGTGTTGTGTTCTCAAGCAAACACCTATTTACACAGCATCATATCTAGCATCTTAAAACATATTGATTGCATGTATTTAAAAACAATGTTTTACATTTGATCTGAGAGCCTCTCCATCTATGCAGCAATGAAATACAGTACTTCTGACTATTATAGCAAGCTGTTGTACTTATGTACATATGAATGTTTAACTTATCCTTCTGTATTACCCTGATGATTTTTCATCAATCACAGTGAGAAAACTTTCAAAACTTTGTCCAGCACTCATCATATAAATGTACTTGCTTTTAGTATATACGTTGAAACTAACAACTGCACAGCATACTGATAACCAGGGGAGGATAGTGGCAGAGTAAATCTGAGCAATAATGGGAAAATATTACTTATGCAATACCTTATGTGTTATAAAAAGAAAAAAAAAGAAGCATGTTTGGAAACACATAATGGGGTGTTATAAGCCACTAGAAACTTTAAAACTCTTCTGTCTTCCAGCTCAGAGAAGAAACACTCTGCCTCCTAATATTCATCGTCACAGAAATTAACATTCAAATCATGCTGCATTCACTGTAGCTCAGAAGTAGGAAGTCCAAACTCTTTTGATGTATGATTTTGCTTTGTGGTTAACTACAAATTCTCATTAAGTGTTTTTTACTTGTGTTTGATTTTATGAAAAGAATATCTGACTCCTTGTTTTGTAATTTCCAATTTGTTTTTGAGGGCATCTTTGTGGAATCACTGCAAACTCCCAGTGCAAATAGATGGGTGTAAAAATTGCAAGGTGGATGGCTTGTCGATTAACTTGCTGGTTGGTTGTTATATTTTGTAGTGCAGTGTTTTAACAACCTGGTTCAGCGGAACATGTGACTTTGTGGCTGAAAGAAGGACTAGTACCAACTGTACATCATCAAACTGAAGACCAGAAAAAAATGTAGGCCTACTTTATTTGTGAACAAAATTACCAAGTCAAGTATTTATTTATCCGTTTGGTAGTTGGTTGTTTTGTTTTGCCTCCTAGCTATCAGGCAGTGCACTGAATGCTCTCTCTCAAAGTAATTATGTTATTTAAGGGTTACTGAAAACTTCCAATCTCAAAGACGGCAGACTCTGCTGAAGAGAAAGGTGGAATGGAGTGAAAGGGTCACTCCACCACCTATAGGAAGCCAAAGTTAATAGAGGTGTCAATTCATGCTTGAAAATGGAGCTGATGGACACTCTCTTGGTGGTTTTTTGACCAAAGCATGCCAAAGACATTTTATTAAAACCTCAGAAAATTGTGTCATGTTGTAAAAAAAAAAAAAAGGATGGGAAAGGATTTCAGCCACTAAAATGGACACATTTATATGCACAACCAGAAACTTTTTCTTCATCCAAAATTCAAAATCTTTCCATTTGAATGGACAATAACATAACAAGATATAAAATTTTCATAAATGATTATTATTCTTTAAATAGGCCTCGTTATCTTCAAGGTACAGTGGTTTTTGAATGCTTACTGATGCCTTGCATGATTTAAAAGGATGGAGGAGAGGCAGTTCCGGTCCATTTTAGAGACTGTTTGATGTGCCCGTGTGTTTTCTTGAGAGGAATATAAGTTCTGAAATAAGCATAAAATAACTTTTTTTTTATTTATCTCAGTCAACAAATCTGCCATTTGGATGCTGGCAGCACAGAAAAAGCTCTCAAACATAACTATAAACAAACAGTAAAACCAAACCTTCCTCCTCCTGTGTAAGTCAGCAGTGTCTGTCGCATCCAGGCCTCAGTGCAAATTTGGATGGCGCCAATACCCACATATCTCACGCTGATCCCTCGAAAAATATTAGCAAGCATTTTTCCATCTCCCCGGGACAATCCAATGTTTTTCTATCTTTCTTTGAACTCTGGATATGATTTACAGTGCGCTCAATACATCTGCTTTTCACTCCCTTACCTTCTATTTGCATTAGCATAGAAAAATATTGCATAAGGATTCTCATTTCCTACGCTCATACTAAAAAGTTTCACAACAAGGGGAAAAAAAAGGGGAGCCTTAAACTTTTTATCACCTGTGTCCCACTGTTGCAGGTTGGCTTTCATGGCGTCTGTCACCGCCGACTGTATGCTGCACGCATATTTGTATATTTTAAAGTACGGGGAACATGCTGCTTAATGCTGGCAGTCACATGCTGAATGAAGTCTGAGGCATGTCACTGTTCTTCAGACTGTGACACATGTCTTGTTGGACCGGCATAGCTCCTCTCAGCTTCCCCCCACCTTCTCACACTATTTCACAGTGCAGTAAAGGAACATGCTCTCTTTCTATGCGCTCCACAGCTTCCTTGTTCTCTCCTCTCACTGTAACACCACAGTATTTCAGCATACCAATAACAGGGACTGTGGGGGAATCCTCTCCTCCTCGGTGTGCTGCCAACCACCCAGGTGTGACTACATGTCAGGGAACAGTTTCACTATGACCACAATTACACTCTCCTCCTGACTTTGCCATGGCAGCCTCGCTTATTAACACATGACCCACAGAAATAGCTGTTATGCATATAGATACCAGTGCTGCAACCTATTTAGCGTGACTGTATCTGTTACGTGTGTCATTTTTCTGCTGTAAAGGTGACAGCAAATTTGTGTGGGTGTGAGGGTGAGTAAAGTTTTGATAGAAAGAAAAGAACAGGTTTAAATGAGACTATCAGTGTCTAGAACAGTCAGCATTTACAGCCTGCACTTGCTTTATGCTTCAATAGAATACAGGATTTAATTTTCCAGCATCTCGTTGTTTTTTAGTCATTATGTAAAGTGTAGACTTTCAAATTATTATTTTTTTAAACTGCTTGATGAGTTCCAAAATGTGATGATCTGAAGATCAAGTTTTTAAAGAGATTATTTCCTGTTAGAGAGTTCATCTCCTTCCAGTGGGCGTCAGGTGGTTGACAGTATGGAAAGTGTAGAGAAGTGTGTGCAATGATATGAAAACAATCATCTCAGAAGAGAATAACAATAAAAGAGAATTTAGATAATACAATGAATTCCTAGAAAACTGTGATGGATTATCTCACTTTGGGGTATTTCAAAGTCTGTAGTTTGTTTTTTTTTCATTCTTTTTTTTCCACTGTTTACAAGAATGACAAGAAATAAGTGACAGCTTCTATATTTAGGCAAGTCAGCCCTGACACCTCCAACTATGAGGCGGGTGTGTAACCCAGATGACTGCAAAAAACAAATTCAGACCGCACACACAACCGTGCACACATGAGGCTAAGATTCATCATTACTTCAACTATAGGTTGCAAAATTGTGGTCCTGATGTACAAAGAAATAACTACATGTCGTAGAAAATTTAATTCGAAAACAAAAACAGCAAGAAAATGAGACAATTAAACATTACAGAAAACAACAACAAAAACATTTCAAGCCTACAGAAAACAGAAAACTCTACCTTTGACTAAACATGACAATCGAATAAAGGAAAGTAAACCACAAAGAGACCAGGAACCACAATAAAACAGGAAAGATGTTTCCAAAATCAAAACAAAACAACAGAAAACAGCAACAAAACTAAATGAAAAGAGAAAACATCAAAACAAAAATACAAACTTCTGCAAAAATAATAAAATATTTTCCAAAAATAGTGTTTTATCCGATATGTTGTGTTTTTCTTGTTTTCTTGTTGTGCTTTTGCCCTTTGGGGGAATACTGGTAATCAGGTTAGAGAAAAAGAGCTACCTTTTCTATCTAAAAACGAAAAAGTTGACTTTACTATCATATCATATTGTTAAAATATTTCAAAACCTTCTGCGCAATTTTTTAATGGTAATGTCCCTCGTTACTTTATGTGCACAATTCATTCCAGGTCAATGATATTTAAATTTCAAAGCTCAATAATCACCTTTCAGTAATGTCACAACTTACCACAGAAATATTGATTCAGTGTCCCAATGATGTTGCTTTTGACTGTAGCTTCCTGTATGTAGTTTAATATATCAATATGTTATCATCTTACTTCATCCCACTTCTTTCTTTTAGATGGGAGTGATTGCCAAGTTACCTGAGCTCTTTCAGATGTTTAACACAAATAACAGCTTTTAATAATTTCCAAGAACTTTATTATGGTTGCACTGATTATGATTTTTATGGTATGTTAACCTCAGAGTTAGCCACACATAACCTTCGGGCATTGCTGAATTTAATAATTTCTTAGACATTTGAACCTTAAAATCCATAACAGTTAGACATCAAAAACAACAAAAGTAGGGTAGAGTTGCATAACAAATTACAATTTGGGCTTGGATTCAGCAGCTTCATGGGTGTTTTCATCAAAACTCTTGGCAAAAGCCCAAACCCCCTGGCTTACCTTGAACAGCTGATAACACAGGGTGAAGCTCCTCCACTGGTGATGCAGAGACACCGTTGAGTTGACTTTACCTTATTCTTGCATTCCCACCCTCTGATATTCTTTATCTTGGTGCATATTTTAATTGATGGGCTTTTTTTTTGCGTTGCTTTCACCACTTTCACTGAGATTGGTTTCAAAATGAAAATGAACTGAAGTCAAATTTAACAAACAGGGACCTTTTCTTTCTGCAAACACTTCATGTCAGTACAGTTTATAAGGGATTATGACTTAAGCAATGATTGATAGGGTATAACTGAAAGGATGTTCTCTTATCTTTTTACTATCACATCTCCATTGCTAAAATGCTAAAGTAATGAGGAATTCAACTCATAATCAAATCACTTACTGTAGTTGAGGTTCTGTTTAACAAAGAAGGGGACACTTAATCCTTCAGTGTATCCACCCAACAGCAACTGGATGTGTATGAATCGCCATTTAGATTGTCATGAGTCATTATAGCAGCAATTCTTACTTAACAATCCGGTACTAACAAGATATGATACCATATGTTCATTATATATTTTAAATTAAAACAGGATCAGGATTGAGTTTGTAGTCTGGGCACAACTTTAGTGCTAAAACTGAACTGTTTTTGACCTGTATAAGTTATGCATGCCCCTCCTTCTTCACCCCCCAGCCCATTTCTGCCAGGCCAGACCTGTCATTCTCAAGGTGCAAGTGTCAGGCCATCCGAGCACCACAGGTCAGGGCAATTCAATCGGTCAAAGCCATAGGAGATTTACAGTGAAGAGTATGCACTGATACTCAATTCAGTCCTATGAGAGCCATAATCCAGCAGGTTTTCCATGTATCGCTGCTCCAACACACCTGACTCAAATTAATGAATCATTTATCTGGGTTGGATTTAGTATCAGTGATTTAGAGGCTGTATGTTTCAGCTCATCATGTAGCTTATGTAGATAAATAATGTTTTCTTTCCCTTTTGGAAGATTGATTGCATGTATCAAATAAACAGTTAAAATTAAAAGAAAATTGACTAATACAGTTAAAACTGTGCAGGTAATTTTGGTTGCATAGTCTTGATCCACTCGACCCTTTAGAGTGCAGAGTGGCTGAAAATCAATATAGGGTTGTATGAGTGATCTGGATAAGGACATTCACTAGATATGCTGGCAACTGTGATACAAAAAATACACGTGAATAGAGGACTATGAGACAAAATAACAGCTCTCAGCATATGAACAATTTAGCCAATGGTAAACTAATGCTAGTGCAGATGCCAATGATATTATATGGTGGGTGTTTGTTCACACAATCTTTAGGAAATTCAGTAGTGATACCGTAAAGTGAAAATACAGTAATGATTCCGTAAAGTGAAAATACGGCAATGATACTGTAAATTGAAAATATGGTAATGATACTGTAATGATACTACGGACAGAATAACTATATGGTAGTGATACCGTAAAGTGAAAATACGGTAATGATACTGCAAAATGAAACAATAGTAATGATACTGTAAAGTGAAAAACAGTAGTGATACCGTAAAGTGAAAATACGGTAAAGATACTGCAAAGTGAAAAAACGGTAATGATACCGTAAAGTGAAAATACGGTAATGATACTGTAAAGTCAAAAACGGTAATGATACCGTAAAGTGAA
>JBBBVU010000019.1:14312143-14332734 GCA_037177055.1 Atherinosoma microstoma
AAAAAACCTTTCTGGATGCACACAGAAAGGCCTGCGGGAAATTTTTGGGCTACCCCCCCCCCCCCCCCCCCACACACACACACACACACACTACTGAAGCACCTAGACTCTCAGCGGGACCTCGTAGATGACAGAAGGAGCCGAAATGTCAGAAGTGGGATAGAGGGAAAGGTGTTGGCGAAAAGATCGGTGAGTATATGTGTGTGTGTGGACCCTGGGGAACCTGTGGGTTGTATGAGCAGGAGAAGAGAGAGAGAGAGAGAGAGAGAGAGAGAGAGAGAGACAGGTCAGAATCAGCGAGTGCTTTTTTTAATCTGATATGAGCTCATCCATAGAGAGGAGCTGGAGAGCCATGCAGAGAAGGAACAGTGATCTGCACAAATTATACACCAGTGAGAGGAGAAGACAGACAGGGGGAGGATATATAAGTGTGTGTGTGTGGAATTCCGATGATTTGGGACAAGGGAGAGCGAAAAAATATGCATCTTGAGATGCTTTGAAAACATGACAGGTGGAGTCATGCACAGGTAAAGGTGAACAGTATGACTGAGCTGTTCTACAAAAGTACACATTTAACATATAACCATAGTTTGTGTTGTCAGCAGAAGGAGAAAAGGAAGCAGAGACAGAGACGAAAAGTCTATGATTTGATCCAAACAGAACATAGAGTATCTGCTCCTCCTCCTCCATCCGCACCAAACAGCAAGGGTCACCCCTGCTTTCTTCTCTCCTTCCGCTCCAGCGCATCCCCTTGTCATGCACTGTAATTAAAACCACAGGTGGGGGACCCGTAACACTGCCTGGCTGCTCCCAGCATGCAACAGGCACCATCTGGTTCAGAGGAGGGGTGTATTTTTTCCTGCAAACAGCCAGGGGTTAAAACATCAAAGGCTCGGATCTTTGATCGGACCTCAGCGGGGTGTGGTGCACAGGGAATAATATCCACTGTCTCTTGAATCTTTCTGCAACACAAAGCGTGAAATGGGAATGCGAGCTTGAGCTTGTAAGCCACCGGGTCAGCTTCCTGCCATCCCGACAGGGACCTTTTGCTGTCACCTATACCTCCTTTCCTGGTATCATGTCTTCGTAGAATGTCTGCTTGCAAACCTGTTGGAGTATTCTCCAAAGACTCCAGCAGTGCTGATTACTTTTGCTTCGGTGCATGCTCCGCTAAAACGAACATGCTCACCACACCTTGAAACATGGTAGAAGTCATGAGAAAGCATGAACTCTCTAGGTCACAGCACATCACAGAACTTTGAATATGATGAAATCTTGTGCGCATTTTGTAATGTTTGTTCTTTTTGAAGCGACTATGAAATTTGAAAGTCATTCCTTTTAATAGAAGACTTATTTTATATTTCTTATTTATAAGAAATATTACAAATGAATATCGCCTATGTTAATAGGAAGAGAAGTTTCTTTCGAAGCTTTCACTCTGAGCTTATAAACAAAACATTATAAAGCTGTCTCCAAACTCCACATGACAAACTCGTTTAGAATTATTTTTACTGACAGAGAAGTGTTAAAGTGCAGAATAAAAAAGCTTGTTTGACACCAGCACAAAGAGGGACAGAGGTAATACCTGAGGTGATGACTGACTGGAGATATGCCTCCACTCTATGCTGCTGACTGCAGTATGTGCTGTTCAAATGCTGCTCAGCGCAACTGGCAGAGAAATTCCCTTTAAGTTTGCTCTCTGAGGAACAATAAAGACCCCAAACTGCGTGTCTAAATTTAAGCTAGCATGAAAATCCCCACCCACTGCTCCTGGGTGACTGATTTACTTCCTCCCTCTTTTTTCAGTGATGCAATTTATATTTGCATGTTAGTTTTAAGAACCAGGAGGTTTAAACTGCCAACCATCTGTATGGCATGTGTTTGTGTCTCCATGACCTGTTAATGAAAAGAGGGGTTGCTGGAGGTAGATTTAGAACTGACTGGAACTAGGGGTGTAGCCTATAACATTCAAGCTGAACCTTTGCAGCACTTGTATTTGGAAAGACTCAGAACAATTATTGCTTGTGTTAGAGTTTAATTACAGCAAGGGCGATGAAAGAAAGTGGGAACAGAATACAATACAATGTAAACTAAACTTCAAACAACACAACTGATCAAAAAGACAACTTCTGTCAGTGAACAGTTCACCGAATCCCTCCACTGAACTTCCTTTAAAGCATCCTCTGTGCAGAAGCTAAGAGGCAGAATGTAAGCACCGCATGAGTTGCTTTCATACACGTGCAACCAGTGCAAGACAAAAAGGAGTCACTCCCTCTATTTGTGTCATATGCTTTTCGCCACAAGCCGTCCCTTTAGGAGACTAGCAGCTGGTCTGTGGTCTGTTCACTCTAATAGCGACAAGTAAACATGAGTCATGGGCACAGAATCTGTCTAATTTTAGCTGTCTCATATTCCCTGAAGTTACTATTAGAGAGTCAAATTTTACCCGCAACTTATTTACAAAATGTTTTAATGCAAAAAAATTAGATTTTTTTCTTAGATTACCACTATCAAATAATGATATTGATCAACTGCACGACAGATATGTCAGAAAATTAAGGCTTAGATTCTGTAAACAGATCATATAAACATAACTTAATCCAAGTTAGTCAAACAGTTAAACATGTTTTTTAGAGTGAAATAAGAATCTTTCCTAATCTTTAAATGTGATACAGGTCAGACCAAAAATAAGCTTTTTTCCTTAATTATATGACTCATTAGCTGAGGAGAGTTGTCAAATTCTGACATTTGTTAGCATAATGTGCTAATCTGCATGGAGAGGCATTAAACAAGATTATAAGGTGCTAGTTTTGAGCCCAGTTAGGTTTAAACTTCAAGAAGAAGTCACTAAGAAAGAATATGTTTAATAATTTAATTAAACTAACTTCAATAATTAGATTAAAGTGTAAAACTAGCTCATGTGAATCATGGCAGTGCTTGATTGGTCCTGCTTTAATGTCAAATAGATATTAAGAGCTTGTGGTCATTATATGGGAAGCCATTTACACCGCTGCCAACGTGTGAGTTCATAAAACTTCCCTCTAAAGCTCTGTTAATAGTACAGGGTTGTGAAACTCATTTAGTAAACACTGTAAACACAACCCCACTGGAATGCAGTATTTAAATTTTCAAGGAAACAATCAACATCTTTGCTGGGTGACAACCTTGTTTATCAGCTTGAATACTTGCATGAGTGATTTTCTTAGTTGCATTTCACCTAAATTTACTTCAAATGGAACTTTTTTTGACAAGGAAAAGCCAAGATGTGTTTAATGAGTCGCTGATTAGCCACTTCTAAGGCTCACTTGTGGCCAAAATGTTTTTCATAAAAACTAATATAAACAGTAAGTTGTGAAAACAGCTTATTGAAATCAGTAGTTGCTCATTCAAGTTGTCCATTACTGCACTCTAACCATACGGATTTATTTTAATACAAATTGTTTTTACTATTATGTATGCTAGTGTATACATTCAGACACTCTCTGGCACTGACTCTCAGAATCAAAACATTGTAATTTAAGGATGAAATAACGGTTGTTGGTTTTTCACTGAACCAAAGTTTTTGCCAACTTGTAATGACTTTATCTCCAACAACTTCAGAACTCCATTTGCAACAAATTTGAAGGCATTTTGGACACGACAGAAACTTTCCAAACCTGTTCAGGGAGCACAAACGTTTGCTTTCTGCTGCGGGTACAGAGAATATGTCTGGGATCTTTGGGTCTGCAGGTGACACTGCATTAAAAACAAGCATGATTTTAGCAAGGAGATCCTTACATGAGCTCATGAAGGCTTCACATCATTATGAAAACAATATAATGCTCCATGGAAAAACTACAAGTTAAAGCTCTATATTGGAATCAAGAGCCCATAATGGACACCACATCCTCCAGAATAGTAATGGGACGGACGATTTGGTTTGTTAAAAGCATTTCTGGTGGTGCCTATGGAACAGTCAGCTTGCATAACCTGAAGATGCATTGGTGCTGAAAGGTATAAACAAGTTTTAAAGCTTCCAAACAGATGATCTATTTAGGAAAACTTTTGCATACAGTCAGCAAGACAAAGCTAAAACGCATACAACATGACTTTAAATAGAAGAGTCTAGGTGGAGTGGTCTGTCTGCAGCCCAGACCTTTCACCAACTGGAAAAAATTGGTTCTTAATGAAATGCAAAATATGATAAAGATGAACTATGACTATGGAGCAGCAAGAATTTTATATATATTTTAATGGCCTGTTGTTACAAGAAAGGATGATACACAGTGGCAAACCCAATTCTTTTGAGACTGGTTAATCCTTGTTTTTATCCTTATTCTTCATCAGCTATTTTATTCGATTTTACTTTGTTTTTCCCCCTTTTGCTTTAATGTGCTTCTAATGAGTCTCTGCATATTTGCTTTGTTAATGTTTTGTACAACACTTTGGTTGACTGTGGGCTTAATGAATTATCAGGTGAATGAATAAATTATACAAATCTAACATGTTGCTGCCATCGAATTCAAGATGAGAGATTTTCCCCAAATTGTAAGATTTCTCACTGTCAGCATGTCATGTGTTTACAGAGCTCTGTTTGTGATGAAAACATCACTCTGTGAGATTTAAAAATCATTTCATTCTGTTTTTATTCAGTGTTTTCTTGGTTATGGTCATGATTTAAAATGTGTTCTGTTGTGGTAATGCATGGAATTTAGTTTGTGGCCAATGTGACGCACCAACACCACAAATCCCAACATGAACCAGTGGACACAGGTGGTACCATATGAATGGCACCTGCAGACAAATCTTAAAATGAATTTTTCTTATTAGTATTTTTTAAATCATAATAGAATTGATTACTGAGAGAAAGCCCATAAGTGGAAATAATCTGATAATTTTATGTAACATCAGCATGTCTTAATTGCATATTAATATTAGAGGTATTTGTTAATCTGACACTTTGCATAGTTTTTACTAAGTTTGCTACCATTTAGGGATCATTTGAAAACATTTTATAGAGCTAAATAACTTAGATGATAGAAGTCCAAACTGTGTTTTTACCTTCAGCTCTGATAATTAATATGCAGCATTTCTTGCCAGGTAGAAATATGGAGACAGTGTGAGGTTTTTCTGTCAGTCTGAGGATGTGGCAAAATTTAGTTACAAGCTCTTTGTAAGACATTTCAGTGTTCAAGTATTTACAAAAATTCACAAATGATACAAAGAATACATTAAGTAGCATTGATTAAATAAAACTGAATATGGGGAAATGACAAATTAAAATGTAGTATATTCATATATGAATGGATGAACAAAGAAGAAACATACCTTCCAAAGACAGTAAGAAAAGGCCAATTCCACACACAGATGGGTTCAGCTATATCTGCTTAAGTCTTTATCATTTGGACGTTTTTCCCACATGGAACCAGCATTTTAGGAGCCTGAAAACACAAAATCTTCGAACCAGGTCCAAAAGTAAATAAATCAGAAAATCCCACCTTTAAGTTTCCATCTTTACAATCCAAACAATTCTTTCCTGAACCAATGATGCCATTACCTCATCAGTTCCTTAACCTGCATTTGCAAATGCTGCCAACACGTGCTCAGCACGTGCTCAAGGCCTTATTCTCTGTTTATGGTGTATTTTTGTGGCAGCACCCCTACAGGTCTGGCATGTGTACTACAGCATTTTCAATTGTTTTGAGACATTTCTTTAAATAGTTCCATCTTTACAGAGAACTAAAAATAAAATTTGTTTTGTCTGCACATGGATGTAGCCTAAGTTGATAACTTCGGCCGCAGTCAATTCCCGTTTTTATTAGTTATGGTAAATGACCAAAGCAAATATTATTTTCTTATCCATGTATAAATCACCTTGAGATTGGACAACTGCAGTTCTATATACTTTGGCATTGAACATTTGTCTCTTTATCGGCTGCAGTTAATACAGAATGGAGCTACTCGCGACTCCAGTTTCAGCAGGCTTATACTGACTGCAGGTTATATAGATTTTCATATTCTTTTATTTGCTTCTAAAGATTTAAATGGTATATCCCCTTGCAATTCAACCAAGGTTCTCCATTTTTATAACCCTTTCATAACAATGAGATCCTCTAACCAGATGCTCTAAGTGCAGCCGAGGTCTTGCTTTAAGGTACAGTATGTAAGAATTACTGACATCTAATTGTAGAGATGGGCAGTCAGAGGGTTCTCACTTCACACACAGAGTTGTCTGTCCAGTCAGAGACACCATAGTAAAAATGGTTGCACAAATATGGCAGCTGCCATGCATATGGACCCACTGCAAGATATAAATGGCTCATTCTAAGAGAATAAATATATCCATTATTCTAAGAAAAGTAATTAGATAACAATAGAAACAGTTTTCAATTATATATATATATTTTTTTGGTCATCTTTCTTTGATTTTGTTACACATTGCACTTTTAGAGGGGATCGGGCTTCTGCAGTGGCAGCTCCTAGACTCTGAAATAACCTGCCACTCTGCTTGAAAACTCATTTTTTTTTTTTTTTTACCTTGGCTTTTAATAAGAGTTTTCAGCTCGAGTCCCATCAGGTTTTATGTGGTATCTCTAACTTTTGTATTTCAATGTAAATCTAATGTATTTGTTTACATTGTGTTTTACTTTTTGGTTCTTGTTTTTTTGTAGACTTGTAAAGCACCATGGTCAACTTTGTTTGGAAATCTGCTATAGAAATAAATCTGACATTGACATATGCTGTTATTCAAGCCTCGGTAATAGAAAATTATGAAAAGAAGGCCACAACTATGAGCAATTATTTAAAAAAATACAAGCTTTTCTGATTCACCAAGCACTTAGATGGTGCAGACACATAGAATGTAAGGCCACTTTTACCTTTTATGTGATCACTGACCTTGATCCAGATATCTTTGAGCTGTAAGAGCCATTCTCTCTGGTATTTCAGGGAAAGAGTAAAAGTGACGCATTTGGCGGCACACTATCCATTAACGCTAGAAGCAGCAGGAGTTTTTTTTTTCTTTCTTTTCTTTAACAAAAAACAGCGTTTATTGATGGATTGAGATTCATGTCTCGCAGTTCAGATATGATAACCCACACTACTTGGCCTTCAATTCACATTTCTCTTTACTTCACAATTCATCCTTCTCCTCTCTCTCTTTTTGCTTCTTCTCCCTCCACACTTTCATCCTCACTCCATCATCCCCCCATCTGTTCTTTACACAGTGTGTCATATCTCTTTTCCCCCCGCCCACCGCCGCCGCCACCACCCTCATCTCTTGCTATTCTTCTGCCCCTCTGTCTCCACCGTTTCTTCACCTTTCCTTCTGTGCTCAGCAAGAAACTGTTGGAACCGGCTGCTCCAGAATTCTGATCAGCCACTTTGTGGTCTAAGAAGGCTCGTCAAACTGCCTTTCCGATTAATCAATACTTCCACTGGCTGCGGTTAACACCTGTAACCTCTGCATTACATGGAGGGAAATGTTCAGTCCTGGAGCAGAATAGCAAATATCTAACTTATCCTGGCTACAGTAAAATCTGGCTCATTGCGAAACATTTTACCCACCGAGCAGATAAGTTCTGCAGGATTAGAAACGTGGAGGTGTCTATCTTCCCTTTTCCTCATTTATTCTGAGTGAGTGAACAAGTGAAAGAGTGAGCGAGTAAATGCTGATCAAAAAAAAAAAAAAAAAGCCTACCTGTGGGCTGTTTTTGTATCCGTTGCAGCCCCGTGGATGCCATATGGATACGTAAGGAAAGAGAGGTACATTTAGATGCTGTGATAGAGGTAAATGAAATTCATACTCAAGTATCTAGGTCATTTGTAAGGCCCAAAGCAACATCTCCTTCCCTGCCTGCCTGCCTTTTTCCGTGTGTTGCTTGAGTCTGTGGAACATCAAGGAGATGAAAACACTCTACATCCTGTATATGAAACAGTTCGCACAAGAATAGTGTGCTGCAAGCATGCCAGCATGGCCCTTGGAGTTTCTTTTGACAGAGAATAGATAGAAGAAGCTATTATTGTATCACTTCATGCATCAGTGTTCATTTGTTGGAATAACTTGCAGAAGAAAAACAGCCTCCTTGCAATAAAAGTCTTAAAGATCATTTTGATTGTGATTGCTGATTATCTATTAGCGTCACATTTAATTAATTTAAGATAATCAAGTTTCCCTAACTTATTGCCATTATAATGTCAATGTGGTAAATCTATTGAAAAATAGAAGCAAATTTACAGATAGATTCATTTTAAATGAATAATTTCAACTTTTGTTTGGTCACTTGCTGGCTCAGGTGGACAGATCTGGCCTCAGCTACTCTTCTTTTATTGCAGTGTTAGGGGCTGTACTAGGGCCATTTCCACTGAAATAAAACTGCTGCCATAGCGACAGAATATCTCGTCCCAAATCATTAATTTAAAAGAAGTTCCTGCAGAACATTTGCCACCTTTTCTTTTTTTTTTTTTTTTGCTGAGCTATGGGTAGAATGTAGCAGCAGTGAGAGGTTTTGCTCCCTCAAAAGCTGGGTTAAATCACAAAGCAATGCTCCAGACATTTTTTATTTATTTTTTCATGTGTGTGCACATTCAAGGCTACTACAGTGTGATGAAGAGCTTAATTCACCTTAAGCTTAATTCATCATTTCTGGGTGATGACTCCTTTAAGAACAACTTTGCCCTGATCTTTCAAATTTTTTTCTACTTAATTTATATTGTCTATATAAAACACCAACTTCTTTTTTCTTTTTTTGGCCAAAGATTGAATAAAGTGTAGGCCTAAATGTGTGGAAAGAAAACTTCTGTGGCATTCAGTCCATTTTCAGTGTGGTGGAAAAGATACTGTATGTGTTTCTGTTCAGTGTTTTATAAAGCAATAATTTAATAAACACACAAAAAAGAAACCTAATGCAGAACTAATGTGAGCTTCCAGCATCCTGCTTTGCATGTCATGCACTCAGCTCCCCATACATCACCACTTTTCTGTAGTTCGTTTGTTGATTTACATTTATGTTTCTGCATTTACACCTGGAAACTACTCCCTGTCCTGTCCAGCTACTGTTCAATAAAGGCCAATAGAGCCACATTTGTTTTTCTTTTTCAGAAAATAGTAAATGTATTTGTCCCACCTTTAAAAAAAATCTGTGAATTTGAAGTCATTTTTGTTCAGCTACAGGTTAGGAAATAGTCTACATTGTGATGAGGTCTCTCTGAGTTTATTTTCTGAGTCTTGGGATCAGTCAACAGATAAAATAATTTGGAATTGAACAACAATAGCCACAAGGTTTGACTTGAAATGCTTTTTTTTACATTTAGCTACATTTTTGTATGAATTCTGTTCTGATTTGAATGCAATATTTTGAAGAGTCTCAGTAAAGCTCGTACTTCTTCCACCACTGACAACTTTAAATTTGACTGACCTGACTAACAAGAGCTGCAGAGAACCTTTGCTGTCTGCAGACAAACACCACCACAAACCTCATGTATAATTCATGGCCCCTGCCCTCTACTGAAATAAATAGATAAGTAAATTAACAAATGAAAAAGTAAAGAAAAGAAAAGCAAAACTACTGAAAATATTGCCATTTAATGCTATAATGTCTAGCTGGTACTTACAGAATAAGCCAGCGTAACTCAAAACTAAGAAAGCTGGGAAAAGATTCAACTTTCTGATTGGCCAATTTAATTGTCAACCAATGTCACATGATCTCACAATGGTGCTACAATGGATTCTTAACTGGAAAGCATCCATCCATTGGCTATATCGGCTTATTCCAATGAAGGTTCATGGGGTTGCTGAAGCCTATTCCAGCTGCTAACTGGAAACAAGTGTTTTGTTTCTTTGGAAAAAAATACCATTTGACCAGTCACATAGACAGAAACACAGCATGATGAGCTGTGAAGCAGAAGAAACTCCCTTTGCTACGATTAATTTGGCCTGTGGGCAATGCTGTTTGTGCAACTAAGCAGGAACTCTGCTTTGATATGTCAAAGCTACATGGGGTGCACCTTGTCGGTTTGTGCTGTTACTGACAGACGAATATGAGAAAATAAACAATCTAAACAAAAATGAGTAATACCTTTTTTTGACATCTGATGACCATTTTAATCGCTGACCTGAAATCTCAATATTCTGCTAGAAATCAGCTTGTTATACTTTCTCTTCTTTTCTAAAGACACTTGCTACACAGTTTTTGACCTGTGCATCTCATTGGAATGCAACAAGTTCATTCGGGTGTCTTAAATGAACGACGGGCTGGAAAAGTCATAGGCTCATTGATGCTAGTGCATACAAAAACAAACTAAATACCAGTCCTTTATCATAAAGAAGCACTGAGTATCACAAGCTGATGATATATAGTGTTAGTAAACGTGAAGGTGGAATTCTCCTTTAAAGTCAGAGGCATAAAGACTGTGGCTCTCATCCATTTAGCTGCATCTGGGATGTTTCCAGTGCTCATAGATCATTGCTGCCTTTCTGCATGGCTCCTCAGATCCACTGCCTGGATGAATTCCTCTCAGATTAAAGGTTTCACTTCCCCCTCCACATCCACACTCCCACTCATCCACTCCCCACATCTTCATCTACACACCTTCAAATCCATCCCCTCTTCTATATGGATATCCACTTCCCAGAAGCATATAGTATGCTCCTCTCTAAGCCCTTACTTTCGCACACAAACAGGTGTCCATACAAAAATGGACTGTGAAGGTTAGCTGGATTCTGGTTGCCATGCATGTCTCAATCCCACATCTGCGTCAATTAGCCCTTTGCTGTTTAATTATGATGCTGTGAGGCCAAATTTGATGAAGGACATAACATGATGAGTACTGAGTTTAAAGTTCCACATTGAATTATGTACATGTTATTATTTCAAATGGTACAAGACCACATACTGGAGGCTCCCTTATTTGAATCATGCCCTTTACAAGACTCCCACAGAAATACTTCTCCACATTGGATGTTATTTTTTACTGCATTCCGTGAATAATGTAACACCATGAAAATCATAGGCAAAAGTTACTTCACAGGATTTTGACATTTCCCAAGCATACTTGACAATAGCTTAGTAGCAGGTAACTGCGTCGGGGAGGCAGATATCCGACCCAGACAGAGATGGTACCTGGAAATAAAAACAGATTGTGGCATTTGACAGGTGGAATAAAAAGAGTGTGGCTTCCTTGATGTTGAAAGGGCTCTGAAGAACATAGATCAAAGTTAGAGGTGACTTTTAATATTAATTCAAGAAAAGTATTTCAGAGGACGTGGTTGGTGTTTTTCTCCTTTTATTAGAACTGCTCGTTTTGCTAAAAGGCTAATAGAAAAAAAAAAGATTTTAAACAGTAATTATATTTAGTCTGAACAAGCCAAACAAAGGAGGAAATTGTTATCTGTGCATGGAAATGTGAGAACCCTTTTAGAATTTTATAAATTTCTACACAAATGTGACTGAAAATATGATCAGGCCATAACTTAAGGATGAATACAATCCAGCCAAATACTGCGGCCAAACAATATCTGGTCTTCTGCTCATTAAATTATATTCAATATTACACATTTGTGATTAGGTGCAAACAGTATATATTGTACTTTAACCCTTTAACTGCCTGCTTTACCATTTGGCAGAGCTAATCTTTCATTGAAAGAATAGCTACAATCTTAAAAAATGTGTGTGGAGGTAAACCTGAGCCATCTCCACCACTTGCTTTGGGTATTTGATACCAAAAGTAAGTTTGTTTTTCCATGACTCTTTCAAGTTTGGACCATTTAACTGTTGTTACTGAATTAATAACTACAACCTCAACCATTTGTTAAACATTGATTGTTATTATTGTCTCAAAGAAATGGAAAAAGTACAAAGAGACATTTTTCCTTTTTTTTTTTTTTGAGTTGTTGATGTTCACCAAGCTGGACTCCACCAACCATTGTCAGAGTGAGCACAAATGAAGAACATCCAAAGCCACTGTTACCCTCCACAGATTCACCTCCAAAGATCATTTGAACAAATAGATTTGTAAAATGTCTTTTTTCTTTTTTTTTACTGCAGTGTTGGGGTGAAAAAGTGTTGCCTCGCTAAGAGGAGCTTAAAGGAAATATGCCTCCTCTTGATACATAAACATTACTCTTTATTTATTTTCAAATTAAATTAATTTATATATTAGTGCTGAACCTGGTAGGGAGGACAAAAGAATAGAGAGAAAGAATAGAAGAGAAAAGGAGAAAGAGAGAAGAAAAGATAAAAAATGAGACAAAGATGCAAAAGACGGGGAAAAAACCACGATCAGAAAAAAAGATGCAACCAGCTACACTTGCAAAGTAACAGAAAACATCCTACAGGCTGTGCAAGAAAACACAGCAGACAATCATCAGGAACACCTGCAGGAAGACAAGCTGTGAAAATCAACAACAATAAGTGTGTGTGTGTGTGTGTGTGTATTAGTGTAAGTATATGAGGAATGACAAACCATGCTGCCTGTTTGCATCTTTTATTAGGTCAGATAGGTCAATTTTGCAAATTTTATTCTCAAAGGAAAATAAATAGCATAGGAACCTCATCTCATCTGTGAAATCTGGTGGTGGTATTATCATGGTTTTGGCCTGCCTTGCTGCATCTGGGAAAAGAATGTGTGTCATCATTGATGAAGTAATATTTTCTGAGAGCAAAATGTGTTGAATTCATTTTATCAATGTCACACATATTAGCAAAAGCCACCCACACAAATTCAATTTAACCCTTTAAAACCCAACCTAAGAAAAACTGGATTGAAAAGTCAAATTTTTTTAATCTGAAGTCTTTATTTGGCCCTTTAACAAAATGTGTAAAAACTAACTTTTTTCTTTTTGTATGTATCTATTTTTTATTACCGTGTGACATGTCAAAATGATTGTATGGTATCCATTAGAGGGCAGAAGACAAGTATCATATTGTATACTGCAGGGTTTTGAGCAATTTTTCTTTACCATAAAGTGATGCAAAATGTCTCAGAAACTGTATGTATCAAATATGACACCATTGACTTTATAAGGTTAAGTCCAAGTACATACAATTCAATTATAATCCAATTCAGCTCAATATGGATCAACTAAGTATAATAGAAGGATAAATAAGTTCTCCAAGCTGATGCAGCAATGTTCAAAGTTGCACTTGTAGCTGCACAAAAAACATCATGCAAGATACGATCAGCAAAAGCTTGCAAACTGTTTTCAGTCAGATATATGACCCTGGATCAATGAACAAAGACCCAGTATGTTCATTTAGTCTAATTTGTTTAAGTGGGTTCTCTCTGATATTTTCAGGGAATATCACCAAATTCATATAAAAAAGAAAATAAATTGATGGGCACAGGCTAAGAGAATTCCTGCAGAGAGTCTATTGACTTTCTGAGGTTCGATTATGGCCGTGGCGAGGCTGGAAGAGAGGTTGGGGTAAAGTGAAACTTCATAGCATTAACATTTTTCTCTCATTAGTTACACATTTTATCCAAACCTTGAGAATGAATTATGCTGCCAACTACATCTCCTTGATTTTCACTCTTTTCCCCTGAAATGATATAAATTGTATCACTCAAGAATAATGCAGGGGGTGTACAACTCTCAGCAGATGTGGATTCACAATGCATATTTCAGAGCAGTGTGCACACGGGTGAGGAAGAGGTGTGAGTTTGTGAGGTGGATCAATTTTATTGCCTGTCTGTGGTTTAGATTCTGCCACTGTTTTACTTGTGTGGTTGGAGTCTTTCCTCTGGCAGTCAGTGTATTCCCCCACTTTTTCTCACTGCTTTCCATTTCAAGTCACAGGTGATATTCCCTTGTTCCCTGCTGGATTGTCATCAACTGTCATCAACTGCAGCGGACCTTGAACCAGATACAAGATGAGGGATTTTTCTGCCCTGCCTAAGTGTGTGTTGCAGCCAGACTGAGAACGAGTAAGGATTGAGGCTGGGAAGGACACAGCACCATGTCTGAGACCTACCAGGAGACCTCTGATAGCCAGTGCACCGTGTCTTCAATCTCTACCCCAGTGTCATCTCCCCTCATGTTCCCACACACAGCATGACCCAAACAACAACCTATTCAGACACAGAAGGCCGAAAAGCAGCCGGTGGGTTACAGCACTGTTAGGATGGAACCATGTGCTTAATGCTTCACTGACATCAGTTTCCCTTCAACTGTGGTTCATTTAATTTCATATTTATATAAAACGAAGTGTCAGACCAGAATGTGCAAAAGTTATGTTGTTCCTCGGCTCAAAATGTTGCCATGTACTAGAGGTAAATTTGGTTCAAAATTGTTATATGCCTGTATCTGCACGGAAACCCAAGTTTGAGTCCAAAAACTCTTCAACAAGTTTTCACTTTTTCACTAAACTGTCAATTGAGAGTAGAAAAAATGTCTAGGCTAAAATCTTAGCACATTCATGTATTTAAGTTTGAATCTTGTTACCTGAATGCTTCTTTATACAAAACAACAGTTAATTAAAAATGTTGCACTCACTATAATTTCATCAATTTAACAAGTAAATGTCCAACTGAACACTTGCAACAACCAACGCATCTCTGTGTGTAACAGTGTTTTGATAATCCAGTAAATGTGTTATGGTTCTGTTTTTGTGCAAATGTTTATTCAAAGCTTCTATGAAGTGAAAACTTTGTTTACTCCTTGAAAAAGGATGCCAGGTTTGAAATCTGTGGATCACACACATGCACCAGTGATTGACTTAATTCTGCAGATTATAGAGCAACTCTGAATATTTAAAAAAAAAGTCCATTAATGATTTGATATGTTTTTATAAAAATATCAATTATAAAATGTACAAATCTACCAGCAAAAAAGTTAAAAAATGTTGAGTTTTGACGCCTCTTACAGTTTATTCCATACACAATGTTCGATCAAGATCTTTGTAATTTGCAGGAGCACTTTTTCCAAAGGCAGTTAATTTCCCCATAGGTTTTTTTAAGGGATTTAGGTCATAATATCATAGTTTACTCTTATGATGAAATAATGCCTTTGTCCAGTTGTAACTAAGTGTGAAATACACCGTAATGATATCTAAATGGTAAAAACGATCCACTTTAGTGTCTCTAAATTGTTAAGAAAGTTACGCTGAAGCCTTGGTACTAAAAAAATTTATTTTAATTTTTCTCTAAGTTATTTATTTCAACATCTGCAAAGAGAAAACCAGGCCCAGATTTTACCGTAGAAAGGAGAAGACATTCTATAAAGTGGACACAGAAATATTTAATTTCATTAATAGTCGTAAATTACCTTTAAAGAGGCACTATTAACTTTTGCCATTTTCTCAGTGATGTGCCGCCTATTGTCGGTTAATTTGGCATCCGTCTTGCATCCTACCTCCACTGTGAGTTCTCTCCAGAAAAAAACTTGTCTTATTCTGTCTCTGGCTCTCTTTTGTTTCCTCCTTTCCTCCGATAATGCATAACGCAGAGCAAACTCAGCTACAACATTGCGCATGCATCCTGGATAAAAAGGTTGTGTAGTGCGGTTTCTCAGTTTCAGGATGCTGCTTGGCTCCAGAGAAGTACATAATAGATGTCCCTGTGCCATCAAACGAGTCTGGAATGCAGAGTTTTAAGGTCGAAAAGTTAAGCAATGGGTCTTTAAAATTTGAAAAAAGCAAAAACAAAACAAAAAGTGGGATATTTCAATTTAAGATAAGGAGCAATTTAATATCTGAAGTCTTAAAGTTTTTATTGTTCTACCACCACAGATAGGAACAGTCAAAAACCTCATTAAAATGATTTTGATAAAAATCTATGTCATTGTAAAATTCAAACTAAATATGATTTCTTAAACATGGAAAACATGATTAAATTTACAGATACTTTACTTGGGTATAAAATTTTACATGATCAGGCTCTCGCTCCACTCAATGAACTCATTAAACAAAATCAACACGGATCTACCAAAGCAATTTCTAGAGAGGATTGTAAAATACCACATAGATAAAGTGCCTTTGGGCAGTCAAACATCTCATATTGAGCAGCATACACTGGAGATACTACTCCCAAAGACCTAACGAACATCACATCTCTGAAACTCTGTCTCCTAATCTATAAAACAACTGTCAAAATCATAATGAGACAAGCTGTCATAATTTGCAGCAGATGCTATGTTGTTGCATTTGGTAATTTGTATTTGTCTGTTTTTCCTGTGCTTCTTGTATATTTTTGTTTGCTCTCGCCACTAAAAATGAAACCATTATTAATTGGATTCAGGTTTTTGCATCATTTTACAGTTCCTCAATTCCTCTTTTGAATGTGGTTTGATTACCAAAAAGATGAGTAGAAAACTAAAATTAAGTTTTCTACAAATATGACAATATCTTTATGTATTAAGCCATGATGATAGTGCATTAAAAGCTGACATCTTGGTAGTCCTGGTGTGACGTTTGTCTGTTAAATGAGTTTGTATAAATTCATGCAATACAATATAATATGAAATATTACTGATTTGCCTTAATCTTGATGTAATAATGATTCTACATGGTCATTTATGCATATAATCATCTTAAACTGTGACGAAGAGGTGAAATCTTAACATGAGAACTCCTACCCCATGGATTTCTGACCATTATCTCCCATTCATGCGTGTCCTGTGAACCCAACCCCAGTCAAATTATACCCTTATATATGAATCTGATAACAAATGTGTAATTTTTCTTTACAGTAAAGGATTTTGACATACAAGTACAGATTTTTTGTTCCGCCCTTATTCTACCAGATCTACCAGGCTTTCTAGGTAAACAACCAAATTTACGCTATCATCAATAATAGTCGATTTGGCAATGATTTTTTTATTTTTCATTTATTGCACTGAAACCACTGTAAAGCTAGTTTAGGTAAAACATGAAATGCATCCAAAAGTTGTAACTGTGCTGCAAATGTCAAGTCCATAAGAATTTATGAGTGGCAGAGGAAAAAGTCCCGGTGTTCTCGCAATGAAGTATGTAAAACTGCAGGATGACCTCTCAGGCAAAAAAACACGAGGTGGCATCCTCTGTCCTGAAGGCAGTGACAGGAGTCTGGATGTTTTCATCACTGTCCATACTCTCCGTGTTGGCTTTCCCTGCACCTTGCAGCCCCTGTCTGTGCTCAGCCCGCTCCCTGAGCAATGCACAGCTGTGGGTGTGGATGGTGACAGGTCAGCTAATTAGAGCAGTGCTGTGTCTGTCTGAGGCTGCTGCAGGGAGCTGCTGGGCACATGAGTATGTACACACTCATCCGAGCCTCTGGGCCCATGGAGGCACCCAAGCATGCACACAAACACACTCACACACATGTACACACTCCAAAATTTTCGGTATATTTTAAATCTGCTCCCAGCACAGTGGTAATTTTGCAACACTTTCAATAGCTTTTGGAATATTTTTTGTAGCCGACCCACTGATTTCAGCTGTTCTGTGTTAAACCTCTCCAAGCTTCTCCCTTGTGAGAAATAACAATGAAACTAATGCACGTATATATTTTTAGTTCTGGTCAGTTTAGTTTACAGACATACCTGAAAATGATGCGGTGCTTTAATGATGTTGCTTAAAGTGGTGAGGAAGGTTTGGTAAATTCTAAAAGTGTATTCCAAGAGTATTCAAGATCTTCTTCTTTGCCTTTCCCTTCAGGGGTCGCCACAGCAGCTCATCTGCCTCCAGCTCCATTGAACTGATCCACATATTGATTTGGCATAGGACGCCCTCCCTAACAAAACCCTCTGAACTCATCCGGGCTGAGACAAAGGAAGACACTAACTTGTGCCCCCTTGGGGCAGCATTAAAAAGTATTCAAGACATCCAGCTCTTATTTGTTTTTTTTTTAATACTTTTTAGACATATAACAAACTTTTGAAGAGCATTTTCTAAACCTCAGGTGGCTGAATCAAACATGAATACAGTGACTGCTTAGTTAATGAAAAACCAAATTGTATATTTTAGATGATTTCTTTCCGATAGTGCAGAGGATATAAGACAAAGAAGTAAATATAGATAAAAATGACATAAAGGTCTTAAATTTACCAGTAATTGCCTGTGGTTTGTCCATGTACAGGAATTAATATTTGCCTAAAACTGCAAATCTTCCACCCTCTGAAAATGTATCAACTTGAAAATAATAGTATAGTTTTCTCCATCAGTGAGATAAACTTCTCAAAATGAAAATAAAAGATAATCATAGATATTTCAAGTGAACACCCTTTGTAAATTACATTTAATAATCCTATAGTTGTTATGTTACAAATAGTATGTTTAGAAGTGTATTTTTCTATCGAGTTGATAATTAGAGAACTTGACAAGAAACGCTCCTGTTCAAACCGGTGACCGCCTTGTTGTGAGGCCTTGGTGCTAACCACCACTGCGCAGCCCAAAGTCAATCATCATCAACCAATAATATGCTTTATTATCTAATGACAGACTATCTGGGGCCGAGATCGGTTAATCAAATACTTAATTAGCGATATTAACAGAGCTACGTTCAGACCCATGGATCAAATTTCACATTAAGGAACACAAATGCTCAGCACAGATGTTTTCCTCGCATTCTTACCACTCAACAAACTTCTACATGTGAAGCAAAGAGGAACCGTGGTGGAACGCTCAGTCACTAACCTGCTCAGATACTTTACATTAATTCATTTGAGATAAAGGCTACTGGAACCTGAACCAAAAGCATCCTGTTTGTACAACTTCAACTCTTTAAAACATCAAGGAAACATCTGCAGCAGACAAAAAACGGAAGAGTGACTTATCACACTTTGTAAGGATGAGTCAGCCTGAGTTTAATCCAGCTGCAGCTGCAGAAGATGCCACCGGAGGCAGAGGAGAAGGTGAGATTCATGCACATATGTGGTTTCAGTTGCTTTTTTGCTTGCTGGAATAATCCAAACTGCTGGACGTTGATTCTTGCAGCATGACATCTGATCCACGTTCCTTTCTTCTTGTTATCATTGAACCGCTTTCTTATGTCCAAAGGCATCAGGTACTACTTCTTCATTGAGGCTAGCCAATGACTTTGCGCAAAATATCGCAATAACTAAAGGTACATATTATGTTCTCTCAGATATCGTGAGATTTGTTGATAATATTCATGTTAAATTTTTACACAAGTTGCAAATATTTTGAGGGATAGGTTTTTAACACTGAATAGCACACACAAGAACTGATTGTACTTGTGATGATTTAGTACCACGATAAAAAAAATGCTTGAAATTTATAAATGAAAATTATATTCAAACATATACAAATTGATTGGATAGAAGGGCCTGTTTTGTGATTGGGCAGGCTTTGCCCACCTGTAGCATTACAGGACATACATCCTCCACAACTTCAAAATATGAAACAGTCAGATGTTTATTACAGCAAGAATATTTACATCATGACAAGCAACACTATTCAATATGGGGCTAAAACAAGTAATTAGAAGTCACGGCCAGTGCAGTTCAGGTCTCTGCTCCTGCTGCAGCAGCCCAGCTTTGCCTCACTGATGCCAGTGCCTGAGTTTGATTTTTCTACACAATGGATCAGCTGCTGTGTGTGAAATCCTTCCGCTATCAGTGATCTGAAAACGCTGATGGCTTACAAGATTATATTTCATAACAAATATAATTTCCTTTAGTGCATTCAGTAAGACCCTAACAAAGACCTGAGGTGGAAGTTAGGTCTGAAGGGGTGTTTGGTTCTTCCAGGAAAGCGTTAATAACGCTATTTACATGAGAACACGGCTGATGAGGTGTTGACGAGCTGTGGTGGGCTTCTGCCTTACAAAAATTTCTGTTGTTCTGGGAGTTCTAGTGTTAATCTGGGCTTGTTAGACATTCCAGGGGCTGCAATAAACAAGACAATGCAAGTCTGTCTTGAATCAGTCTGGATTATAAGGTTGAGCTGCGTGTGGAACGACTTGAGGCTTCATTACAAGATGGCACTGGTTTGAGTCAAAGTTTTTCAGATAAGTCTCCTTTGTTGAGCGACTTTCATGGACCCCCCCCCCCCCAGGAGGAGCAGGAGTCAAAAAAGCTTTTGTGACAGTGAGGGTCCTCTCACTATGCCTCCGATTGATTGATCATGTGCCCTGAGATTGATCATATCCCAAACACATAAGTGTCCAGTAGGCTATGGGGTCATCTGCATACAAAAGTACTTTAGCCAAGTTTATGTTGATCCCAATATTGTTAATGAAAATAGAAAATCACACCGGGGCCAAAACAAAATCTTGTGCAAAAACATTAAGCCTAATGTAACCAAGTTCATTCTCTTCAAGGACCAAGTCATTTCCTAAAGACTGTGCTAACAAACACCAACCAGATATTAGCATTAGCGTCAGCACTAGCATTAACTTAGCCTTAGCTAAACTGCCTGTTGTTTAGCGCACAACAAGACAACCTATATAGTACCATGGCTATAGCTATTATCTTGGCCTCACTGTTCCCATGGCAACAGCAGCTATCTCCTGACTTTATTGTTCCCATGACGACAGCAATTTTGTCACCTCACCATTACCATGGCAATGGCTGCCATTTTGTCCCAGCCACAGTGTGCTCCCAAACGCAAGTCAAACAATGCTAAACCCCTGAAGTTAGCTTTATTAAATGTTAGGTCTTTAGCAGGGAAAACATT
>JBBBVU010000019.1:14332834-14343801 GCA_037177055.1 Atherinosoma microstoma
CACAGACAAAATTCACAGCATCAGACAAGCAGTTGGTTTATCAACAGCAGGAAATATACCGTGTCCACTAAAAACCAACTGAACTCCTCCTCTTGCTGCTTGGACATCCTGCCCACAGGTTTTTTCAAAAAGGGTCTCAAAAACTATGGAGCCAGATCTGTTACAGGTCGTGAACGTGTCTTAATCTCGGGCATCTTCCCAGAGGTGCTGAAAACAGCTGTAATCAAGCATCTACTAAAATGAGACAATCTAGACAAGACACAAATGACCACAATATATTACTCAGACAACTAGAGGCCTGGGTCAGCCTCTCTAAAGGAAACAAGTTAAACCCAGTAAAATTCTGTTGTTTCTACATTTTTTGAAAAATGACATTCATGCCATCAAGTGCCATGTTGTTGTTCATGCATCAGTCCAAATCAAATAATTTCTACAATATTACTAAATTCTGTGGAGAAACAATGAAAGTATACACATTTTTTTGTTTGTTTTTTTCATTGTTGAAAATTGATTAAACAAAAGGAAAAACTAATAATTGAAACTAATGACTGAAAGTGAACTAAAAAAAAGAAAAAACTAATAAACAAATTGATAAAAAATTCATTAAATAAAAGAAAAAATCATAACTAAAACCAATGAATAAAAAAGGATTAAGTAATAGGAAAAACTAATAACTAAAACGTATAAATGAAAATATATTGAATAAAAGGAGAAAAAAATATTAAAACTAATTAATGAAAATTTATTAAATTAAAGGAAAAATAAAATATAAAAACAAAAAAAACAAAAAACAAAAAATAAAACAAATGAATAAAAACTGGATTAAATAAAATGAAAAAAATACAACTAATAGCTGCATGTACTCCATTGGTCAATGATGGCCCCCAGAGCCTCAAAATCATTTTTAAAAATTATTTTAAACACAAATAATGTGTTACATTGTTCAACACAGTCACTGTGTTAAAGTAGCACAGTGACTGTGCTGAACAACTTAGCCTTACATCTTAAAAAGCCCACATTGTCACGTGACCTTGACAGAAATAACTTTATAAATAGATAAAAATAAAATAAAAAAGTACACAGTATGACCAGTTTCCCACCCTGACCTTCAGGGACGAGGCATTAGCCATCATCACAACCACCGTGACCGCTTCTATGTCTCAGAGCTCATCTGACCTCCATGAGCTATAGCGCTTCGTCATAACCTGACACCTCCCCCTGTCACACAGATTGACCCTTTGCCCCAAGCAGTGACCAGACTGTAGAAACAGATGGAAGCCAGCACACTCTGACATATACAAACACAGCACTTTAAGTACTGACACACTTGAAACTTCCACTCCAGAGGCATATAAGTGGACATCCCAAGAAGAAAAAGTCACTCACACACACGTTGCCCTTTACTGTGTGTTGGTGTGTGAAAATAAAAAGTCAGCACATACCCAATGAAATTTCTAGAGCTTAATAAACATTCAGACAATTCCCGGTGTTCAGATTAAAATTTCAGGACATTATGATAATATCAAATCCTTATAAGCTCTATTTCATGTGAATTATTTCTGATATTGTCACACGGCCCATTTGGTGGAAGTGTATTTATATTGCTGCTGTATCCAGCTCTTTCTGAGTTGCTGCCAAAGAAGGTCTTAGAGGTGAGCTTCTCTTCTCACTGATAAATTGCTTATTTTTCCTCCCCCTTCCTCTGTGAACTGGACCTTTTGCCCTACTCAGCCCTTTGGTGGCACAAAGTCATCTACTTTTATTGCAGTTAATGCTCTGAGGTACAAAACAGCAGTGATACATGGGGAGTCTGTTGCCTTGGCAAGTGCCAATCAATTTTTAATCACATGTGAATCAATAGCTGCAATTTATTTGTAAATACAAAAACAGATACATGGAAAAATGGAAGATAAACATAGCACCTGACGCTTTGCTGATAAATGAATTTGGTCAGTGATTATCTGCATTGCAGAGAAACCTGATTTTTAGTATACTTTGGAATTGTACATAGACATTTGATGGCCACCTCATGTGAACTATTTGAAAATATGTATTTGTGCAATTTAATTTGATATATGTTACAGCCATAAAGTGAGATTAGAAAGTGCATTTCAGCTTTTTTTCTCCCTTTTTTTTCTTTACTCATTTTTGATAGATTGGGGAGCTTTAAATGACTCACACTTTGTTCTTATTGTTAAAACAACACTGTCACTGTTTCTAACCCTTGTGAGTAATTATGGACTTTTTTGTGTTTTTAGGTCATTTTTTGTAATATTTGTAAGAAAGTGTTTCTCTTGCTCTTGTCCTGCTCAGAATAACCAAATGTATCATTATTCAAATGTAATCCTTGATTACATGACTTTTTAAAACAGAAAGTGACATTGTCATCAAACTAGCATTTAAAGGGTTAGGATTATTTATTCTATTACACATTTTTATATTTCATTTGGACTGAAGTTGAATGAGTGAACTGAGCAAAAACGAAAGTAGTGGAAAAGAATATTAATCTGTAATGTTTTGGTAGCTGTTTTTGATCAAGGATGTTTTTGTCGTCTAATGGTCTGAAAGGGTAGTACATTATATATCTTACATGGGAAGAAAAGGCTAACAATGCATCAAAATCAATTTTGTTAAAAAAAAATTGTACATTTAAGACTGATTTTTTAATAAAATCACCAGTCACCCAAAATCTATAATACAGAAAATAACTTAAAATTTTGTTTAAAAAAAAACAAACAAAACAGTGACATTGTGGTATTTAAAAGGTTAAAAAAAATGAATAATGCCATAATTGGACTTTCTGGTTATGAATAAAGTTGATTGACAGATCTGAGCAAAAATAAAAGTGGAAAAAGAAAATATCAATCTTTCATTTTTATTGCAGTTTGTGCTGGAAAACTTTTTTATCCTCTATTGATCCAAAAGGGTAGAACATTTAAGTGTCCCACAAGGGTTACGTCTCCATTTCATAACATTCTGACTAAACGCATAACAGATCTAAGCCCAAATAAACTGGGACCCTGTTAATGCTATCAATTTAAATATAAGTACTATATACAAAGTACAAAATGGCACAGATCTGCATCTCAACAGCATCTAGGGTGAAAAAGTGTTTTACCCCTTTAAGCCTGTTTCCCCAAGAGTCTCATTCCTTCCCACAAAAGGTGTTGATATACGACAAAATCCACTATTTGTCCTGCATGCAAATATGTTAATGACAGGGTGGGATCTAAGTGCCTGTGAAAAAAAAAAAAGAAAAAGCACTGCAATAAATGAGTGGCATATGGTTCCAATCGTGTCTTTGTTGGCAATTCCACTACACAAGGCAATATATACAGGTGGAACTGCAGAGACAGCAGAAATCTTAACTGGAGCCTTATGCTGCCTTCCTGTAATGACAAAATGAAGTTAGGAGTTAGAGAGTTGTGTCTTGGTCTTTCTTTCTTGCCAAAAATGATAAAAATGGCTGCTCTGTAACAATAATTTGTGCTTATTGTGGCACCATGCTGTGCAGCCTCTAAGTTTAGATTAATGCAATTCTAATTTTGTTTGTCTACTTAAAGTGTACCACACTCCAATTGTGTCGTATCTCGACTGGCACACGTGAAGCTGCAGCCCAAGATGTAAAAGCTGTCCGATGAGTCTCAGCGATATGCAAAGCTCCACTTTTAATAATTCATGTATGAGTTTACAAATGGCACTGTTGCGCAGAGACGAATCAGTTGAGTAGTTGAAATGCTGTTTGGAGGAGATGAAAGATTAATTCCTGTCCTACATTACTCCTCCTCGCATCTAAGCAGGCCCATTATTTTGCCTCCACCAATGTTTTCCCACCCGCTTTAATAGGAAATTTAAGAAGACGTAGACTGTAGTGGCAGGTCATGGCCAGTTATCTACTCACCGAGGATTGTCCCTGATAGGTGACAGCTGCCGTGGCTATTTGTATCGCTGTTCAGTGTAACGTCCTGTTGGGCTACATGCTGCGGGTGGAAAAATAATACCAGTACTGTACATGTAGAATGTTAAAGGTGTGTGTGGTATGTACTAAGAGGTTGAATGCAGACAAGACCCAGAGAAAGGGGAAAAAAAGAAGGAATCCTGCTGATGCACTGTCAGCCTTAGACATATGCTTCATATAGATAAACATATAACACTAATGCCCTTTGGCCCAGTTGAAAAGAAAAAAGAGGAATTTCTCAGCCTGCAGCTCTGAACTGATGTTACACCATTGAACTTTAATGTAAACACGAGGACCAATCTAACCCTATAGCAACACCACTCATCTACAACAGCAGCATTCTCCAGCAAGACAATGTGCCCCCTTATACTATATAAACTGCTCAGGTTTGTAATACAAAAAGACCAAAATTTTGTTCAGGCATCTATGGGATGAGCTGAATCAATCCTGAGCCATGGAGGCCCCATGCTCACAGAATCCAACAGATCTGCAGGTGCCAGTTAGCACAAGAGGTCCAGTGTAAATGCAAAGACAGAGCTTATTTGGCAAAATGAAGGATACACAGTAGCAGGCTGGTGGCTCTGATTCCGTGACCGATCAATGAGTTATCTTTATTCATTTTTAACTTCTATAGAAAGCTAAATGAGTGTAGAATTTTGTTTAGTGGATTCTCTTTCTAATGTTTTTGTGTGATTTTGTGTGAATCTTAAATGGATGGCTACATTTATACTGTACATGAGGCAAATTTACAAAGGTGAGCTAATCTGGAAGTACTCAAAGGCATCATCACTAGTTGAAGCCCTCAATATGCAACAAAAGAGATCTGCAACCAAACAGAGCAACAAAATATGGGATGTAGAACTGAGCAGTCTGCTATAACATTGCTCCCTTCTGCAGTCCAATAATATTTAATCCACCTCAGATTGGATGAAAAGCTATTGGTACATCAGTGGAAATTTTGTTGAACACAAGGGAGAGCAAGATGATCAAATGGGCCTGAAAATGCAGAACTTAATCGGAAGCTGTGGTTTCCTTTCAAAAAGTGCCAGATTCTCTAACGCTTATTTGTTTTTAACCACTAGTCCCTATCGTATCAAGCCTCTCAGATTCCATCTTTATGATCAGTATACTTTTGGTTACTTTAGAACAACTATGATGAAATAGTCATTCGGCTTCAAAAACCCATATTTTTGTCCAATCAGACAAATCGAAATAACTCTCCAGCTGCATCCTCTGGTTCAAATATGGTCACTTCATGGCTTCAAAAAGCTAATACTAAGGCATCAAACCAACGCCCCAGTATCTCCTGACTAACTCCTGTACAGTCTATGTACAGGATGCCTTTCTGTGGATAAACAGCTGGATGGGCTTGGCTTAAAAGATTAAAAGGAAGCTTTGGAGAGGTTCACGTATGTTCAAGCCCTTGTCAGACCAGACTGAAATTAGTATTCTATTTTGCACTAAAACTAGACATAAATGCATTAAAGTGTTAAGTGTAGCTTGTGATAACTTTTGTAGCAGTGGACGAAAGCACCATTTTAGTTTACTTTCTACACTCTAGTGCAGTTCTTACACTGTATTTGCTCTGTGCTGTAAGTTTTGGGCTTGTTTTGTCACCATTTGATGCGACTGACTCTGTGAGTATATGACTTACCCCCCTCTAGCTTGCTCAGATATTGGGAGAGTGTACCAAAATTTCCGGTCTTAAAGATGAACGAGAACACATCTCTTTAGTGATTCTTTGCATCGATATGAATCAGTCCTGCTAAGGTAATTTTGTGAGCTGTAAAATGTCTTTTTAGGGTGGAGGGGATTTTTATTGCTTGATGTATTAACTAACACTTTTTAAAGTTATAGTTAAATGGACAAAACAGCACAGAATTAAAAAGCAATAAACTTTTTAATGTAAAGGATAAACTGCTAGATTCACTGCAATTCTACTGAGTTGTGATTAGGTTTAGCTATGACTCTACCTTAGCTGCGACCCTACCATCTGATCCGCTCATACTCCACCACATAGCTCTGTTTAGCATTTGACACGTCACTCAAACCTTGAAAATATGCAGATATGCAGATACGTAGGCTCCTGTAGATCCTGTCGCTGAAAGTAAAGAAGTGTTGTCAAAGGCAGTGAAAAGCTCTTTGATAAATGCTGAGGGCCACCACCCCAAATCTTACTATCTCCCCCTCTTTGTTCCTGTCTCCCGATGTGATCAAAGGTTTATTTGAATTGTTTCTTTGCCTCAAGGTCTGGGGTCAAAACATTTCTACGGAAATCATGTTTCCATAGAAAAGAAAGCTCACAGTGCGAGTCTCACAGCCACTGTGACTGATATTTTTATATTTGATTTGAAATGGGATCTTTTGGCATATAGTTGCACAGCTAACTTCAAACAAGGGTTAAAGTAAAAGCTTGGAGCAAATCTGAGACATAACTTCACACATGCAAGTGTAACTTCAACACGTAATGCTTGGCTGCACAGCTATAGACACACTCACATTTTTAAGATGCAAGTTATGATCTCATTTAATAAAAGATGTAAATGGCAAGGTTGCACATGATTCACCAAGTATATCTCAAGTGACAAACCATTAAGCCATGGATGTATTCTTAGCTAGGTTTCATACACCATGATGCCAACTGAGAGCAGGTCCAGTAGCTCATTAAACTCTACAAAGTATGTAAATGAAGATAAATGAAATATAATGATTCGGACAACTACAGTTAATTACACCATCATTGTATATCTGTATGTTTAACAGATCTATTCACTTATGCAGAGTAAGAATGAAACACACACAAATACATAAACACTAAATTAACTTTAACACCCTTTCAAACAAAAACTCAGTTTTCACACCACAGCTGCAGAATAACTGCAAAACAACCTTATGTACGATGAAGTGTGAACACTTAGTGATGTGTGATATACAAACAAATAAAGCCCTAAGTTAACACACTTTACATTTCTTAATTTTTTTCCCCCTCAATGATAGATAAATGGGGTATTTGATTCCGTTTCTGAAATAGTAACGAGGTCAACTTATTTCCCATCTTACAGGCAAATCACATATATGAATATTTAATATTAATATATTCTTTTATATCAAGAACACTTCTTTTTTTGGGATGCATCAGCTTAGAGCAATGCTAAGGTGTGGTGAAGTGGACATAGCATCTATCCAAAACAATGCAAGAATGATAACTTCGCAGGTCCATCTGCAGCAGTTCAGACCCCTTTCATGTAGAAATGTTCACCTCCCGCCCCACTGCCTGGAGGATGTCAGGTTGTTCTGTATCTTTTCAAAAGTCAGCTGTCAGAACTTAAAACTCAGAAGGGAGAGGAGACTTTAGGTGGAAAGCTTACATACAATGTGGTCGGAACTGTTATTGCCGCGACAACTCAGAGTCAAATGATTAGTGTTAATAATTCCGATTAGTTTCTGCTAGTATTTAATCTTTGTTGTTCATAAATGAATCCTAACACGCTGCTATCAGCTCAGACTGTGTTAGTTCAGGTGTGCTGCTGACCCCCCCCTTTCAACGAAATGAGGAAGCAACTGCTTCTCACCTCATTTTCTCTCCCTCTCATTTCTTTCTCTTCATTTTTGGTAGCCTGATTTTCCTTTCTTGGGGAAAGACATGACTTCTCCCTGCCTCCTGTGGCTGTCCGATCACTCTATATACATAAGCTACTTAAATCAGTTGAAACTCCTGCTGCAGGTGTGGACTAAATCATTGTGCAACATTTTAAAGGGGTGAGAGGGGCTTCAGAGACCATCCATAATTATTATAAATGGAAAATTCAGAGCAAAATAGGGCTTGTTTTTCCCTGAAATCAGATTATTTGAATTTACATAATAGTCTAATATAACTGTCTTTGGTCCTTCTTACTGTTATACTATAATCGTATCCCTCACTGCTGGATGATTAACTCCTATGTTAACTCCTGAGACTATACTGGGCCACAGACTTCTTTTACTGGGCACGTGCCCTGGTAAAAGAGGTCCTGCAACGCCTGTGGTTTTTGCATTACAATTCTAAAGCTTTTGTCTCTCGGATTTCACACGAAACATCATCTAAAGCAACCAAGTCCTCCACCTTTTTCTTTGTCAGTATCAGTGCTAATCTAGTTAGCACTAGATTAGCTTTCAGATAAAATGGGGAAACCATGTCATATCTGGTTTTTAGTGAGTGCTACACATCAACTCTGTGAATCAAAATTTTTTACATTGGAGCTAAAAATAAATAATACAACATGCTTAAAGAGTACCTCAGTATCCAGGCTACTTAATGCTGACTGAGCAAGAGCCTACATGATCAAAATTAATTTGAATAGGAGACCAAGGCTGCTAGTTGATTTTAAAGTAAGTTACAGCATAATAATGTGGAGGAATGTAGCCTGTAACAGGTCTGATTTTGTATTAGAAGATATAAGAATTAAAACAAAGGAGAGTTTTTCGTAAAAAAGACACAAATCAGGGCGAAACAGACCCCAGCCTCGATGTCCGCCGCCCTGACAGCTCCCAATATGGAGCTATCAACACAAGTAATTGTGGTCAGACCCAAGGATCCAGTCTACCAACACTACCAGTAAACCAGAACTGCTAGGGGGAGCAGCTATTGATCTCCCTACTCCACATATTGTGCCTCAAAACAACCAACTACTTACTTTTTTATGGACCTTTTTGAACTTGTTGCAAATATTTCCACTTGGTGATCCAGATTATTAAAGATGTTTTATTTGTAAGTCTCTTTAAGGTGACCACGGTTTTTCTCTCTTTTTCTGACTTTGAGAAATTGATCCATGCTTTTTATCTCATCAAGACTAGACTACTGTAACAGTCTTTATTCGGGTATAAGTCAGTCTCTGTTGTCGCGCCTGCAGCTTGTTCAAAACGCGGCTTTTCAACTCTTAACAGGGACACGTAAACATGATCATATCACTCCAATTTTAGCTTCTCTTCACTGGCTCCCGGATTAGAAGATTTTATTGTTTGTTTTTAAGGGCTTAAATGGGTTAGCCCCTTCTTATCTTTCGGATCTTTGCCTTGAGATCTGCTGATCAGATGCTTCTGGTTGTCCCGAGGTCCGAGTTAAAATACAGGGGTGACAGAGCCTTTTCTGTTGTTGGCCCCAAACTGTGGAACTTTCTTCCCAACAGTACACATTTTTAAAACTAACTTAACAAAACTAATTTTTATTTTCTAGCCTATAAATCAGATTGAGTTTTTGACATTTTATGACTTTGTGTTGTTTTTCTGGTATTTGCACACATCTGTTTTGTGTTGTTTTCTTGTTTTTGAATTGTTCAAACCCTTTGGTCAACGTCTGTTGTCTTAAATGTGCTTATAAATAAACTTGACTTGACTTGACATATTACAGCAGTGCATGCGAGTATGTGTGTTGGACAGGAACACAATAATTTCCTTTCTTAGTACATGTACCCTCAGTTAAAGTCTTGCACACCCCTTGGTTTAATCATTCATGTTTGGGTGGTTGATACATTTTTTTGTGATGTGACAAAAACATATTGGGTATTTAATTCTATTCTCACTTTACAATTTACCTGTTGATGTCATGGTTTGTGGCTTCGCCGATTCAGTGTTAAACTTTGTCTTTTGTTTTCTTAGTTTTTGGTCTCACACTTGTTCTTGTTCAATGTTCATTCAGGTTTTGTATGGTTTTCTTGTTCACTGTACTCTGGTTATGCAACTTCTTTTGCTATTTTGCAGAGGCTGTTCCATTGTTTAATTTATTTTTACTCCTGACCTTGTTACACCTGGGTTCTGTGTCTTATTGTCACTACTGTTCTGCATTTGGTCATTAGCTCCCTCAGTATAAATACGCCTATTTTTTCTTTATTGTCCTAGTTTGTCATTGTGTCACCATTAATCGTTTATTTGAATGGGACAGTGCATATTAATGAACAGACAATATAGCTGTGAATATATCGGATTTAACATGGTGCTAATTCCCATCCGTAGTCCCATAAAGATAGAATCAGTTTGTTTGTCATCAGTCACGGATTTTACCGTTTGGTTTGGGGTCAAGTAGGCTACTCGTTCATCCTGCTGTTGCAGTGCCTTAAGTTTCTTTGAATAATTCCTATGGCTAAGTCTGCTTGCCTTGTAGTCCTGCATTATGTCTTTTCTCCTCATCTCCTCTCAACCATAGCTCATGACAGTTGACAGTAAAAGACATCATCACTTTGAAACTGCCTGTCCTCCAAAACACTCTTTCCAAGCACATTTGTTACACAAAACGACAGACCAGAAGGCTGTGTAAAGGAAGTTTATATTGTTAGACCACAATTAAATCTTCATTATAGCCTTAATTTTCTCAGTTGCAAAGGGACATCAGTTACATTTATGGTCTTGGAGCAATATTAATTTTATTTACTCATTTTTACTCAGCTTTACAATGCACAAAAATACTGTATGTCAAAAGAGTTATTGAATAGAAATTAATTCAATATTTGCAGTTCCATTTTATTAAATTACAAATGTTTCAAAACTCCATCTGACCAAGCATGCAACCAAAAAGCTCACTTCCTGTTATCTTATTCCCACATACAGCAATATCCCCATTCAAGGAGAACCACGTTTTATAGAAGTACCACTTGACCATCCTAAATCCCACTGTCAAGCTTATAGGCACAGCAGTCGTTAAACAGAAGCAAGAGTTTTTTTCCATTCATTTTCTTCATGTTAGATATTCCCAGATGGTCTAGAAAGTCAAATTGGCAATGCAGTCACCAACCCTCCTCACAAGCCTCGATCCCACAGCTGCCTTCCTTGTGCACTGGTATTTTCTTCCTGTCGAAAACCTGATGTGTCAAAACATAAAGAGCATTCCAGATGTTTGAAGCATCACAACATAACAATGCAGGTGGTAGACTGACAGCAAGGTAGCGCACTTTTTTTTTTTGTTGTTGTTTGGGGGGGGGGGGGGGGGGGGGGGGGGGGGGGGGGGGGGGGGGGGGGGGGGGGGGGGGGGGGGGGGGGG
>JBBBVU010000019.1:14343901-14357646 GCA_037177055.1 Atherinosoma microstoma
TTCAAGAAAAAAGCTGCACCCCAAGGGCAAGGTTGGGGGTGGGGGTTCGGGGGTGTGTTTTTCAGGTTGAGTTTTTTTTTTTTCCTTTTATTTTCCCCCCCCCCCCCCCCCCCCTTTCCCAACCACACACATACACGAAAAATAGACAATTATCTCTTGGTGCTAATAAACTATTCAATTTCACTGAAATATGTTTGTTTGTATCTTCTTACTTCACTCATAATTCTTAGCATTCATGTGAAAAAATATGTTAAATGAGTAATGTGTGAAAACCTAAACAAAAAAGGCAATTTGCAGACAAGTTTTTCAAGTCAGATGGTCTGGAGGTTTCTGGAGCGTTTAGGTGTGTTAACACAATGCAAATTGAGGAAAAACAACAATGATCTTAGAGAAGCAACTGTTGTTGCCAATCCATCTGGAAATAGTCATAAGGCAATTTCTAAATTGCAAGTCCATTTGTCAATGGTTTGAGAGGTTATTCACATGTGGAAAACCTTTAAGACAGTTCAGTCTTCCTGGAGTGGATGTCTCAGCAAGTACATCCCAAAATCAACATGGAAGGGAAAGAATGATGATTTGGGCTTGCCTTGCCTTCAAACTGAACATCACTTGGTCGACCACGAGACAAATGTAAAGCCATCTGTCTGACAGATGGTTTGACTGAATTAGGGTCATGCAACAGGATATGATACCAAACACAGCAGCGAATCTGAAAAGAAAGGATGTGTTGCAATGATCCATACCGTGACCCTCTATGAACTGAAGCAACATTAAGAAGATTGAGCTAAATTTTTCCATCTCGATACCTCTCCATTTAGGTCTAGTTACTGTAAGATAACGACACAGTATGACAAGTTACATGTAGGCCTGTCGCAATAAGCAATAAGTCAATTAATCGCAAGGTAAGAAAAAGTAAGTGCAATAAGTTTGCCGGCCGCAATAACTTTCATTTTCTTTTTCTCTCTCTCTGAACCCTCTGGTTTATTGCAAAGTGATCTCTTGTGTTGTACTTCACAGCCTCATGGCCTCATACAATAACGCAGAGTGTAGCATGGTATATTTTTGTTGCAACTTTTTTGTTTACAGAGGTACTAACTGGAAGTTTTTCTGGTTTTCCCTGTCTGAGCCCCATATTGAAATTTTTTAAGGGCAACTTTGTTGACATATACTTCATTATCAATCATATCTATTGTTTTTGGTTGTGTTTGGTGTTCATTCATTATTAATTAGACTGAGAGTCACTTCTATTTATTGTTTTTGTTTAGTTATTTAAAGTTTCTTCCAGTTCCAGTGAAATGTTTTTTACAAATGAAAGTTTATTGATCTTTGAAAGGGCGTACCTGCATTATTATGGCATTATCATTATATTAGTTGAAAATGGTCTCAAAATTACAACATTATCGCTTAGCGAAATATTATCATTATAATTTCTGAGACAATTAATCGCAGAGCAAAATTTGTTATTGTGACAGGCCTACTCACATGCTGTTATTGATTTCAATAAACTTGCAAAAGACCAGCTGTCATTTATTTTGTACTTACTCATAAAACCTTAAAACAAACAGAAAGTGCACTTTTTTCCAGTTGACTATAACTGAGCAAATGTCTTTTAGAGATATTTTTGAGTGTGGCCAATCAAAAGATAGATACACTGCACAAATACATGAGCTCTTTTAAAGCCATGACTCCTTTCACCTCACCCTTTAGTGCTATTTGTCAAGACTCTGCCAATATGTGCAGTATGTAATATGAACCATGCACACTTACTTTAAAGCAAATCAATACAGCGTTGCACTAAATCAACACATGTTATGCTGTTCCATGGCAAGCTTTAGTGTTGTTAGTGTGAAGGAGTTAGCCAGAGGGAATATAAGGTATTTATCTCATCTCTTTGCCAAGTCTGTCACAAATATCCAAAGGCTTGGACTGTCTACCAGCTTCTGTCCATATATCTCTCTACAAAGCATTAACCTCTGGACACCATCAATTACTTCAAAATGAATCAACTTAAATGGGGAAATTTGCATTTATTGCCATCTGGCAGAGCTGGTAATAAACACAAGCAACTGATCATTATTGTTGGCACATTTTTTGTAGTTGTGTATATGCAACTGTATTATACACCTATCTTTCTTAATTTCTATTTCACATAATCAAGGGGTCCTCTAGCAATCAAACAAGATTCTATTTTGTTTATTTAGTGCCTGCTGATGGATGGCAAACAACCAACATTGTACTCCACACAATGATCAAAAACAAATGATTGTTCTGGGTGCAAGTGTTTAAATTGTAATTGGGCAACTAGTACACAACCCTCTTTTATCATAGAGGAATCAATAATCCTGTGGAGGGAACCCAAGAAATTATCCCGGAGATCAGCCTGTACGGTTCAGAGCTGATGAGGCCTCAGGCGAATGCTGGAGAAACACAGCAGCCTTGGATTTAATGAAAAGATTTCACTCAGACCACTAACATGACCACATTTTAGCATATAACAAGCCCTTGAAAGACAGCATGCCCTCTGTTTGCTGGAGGAATACGCAGCTTTGTGTACACATGTTAAAGATTTATGCTTAAAAATAAAATTCACGCACCGCTCTGGGAATAAATATTCTTGTGTATTTGTTTGAGTAGGAGAGAGGAGTAGAGGGAGGAAAAACTAGAGTGTTTGACAGCATTTTAGGGATTCACTGCCAAGCAGTATAATTTTTATGATTTGTTTCTTATCAATTTCCACAAGGAAACATTAAATTTAGGGTTTGTCTGTGAAATGTAAACTCTTGGGACTCTGGCAAATAGCAGACAATCTATATCCCTGTTTAAGTTAAATTGTCTGCCATATGTTTGATGCTCAGCGTGAGTTTTGCTTCTTTTTAAAAGCGTTGTGCTCAGTTATTTAGACGACTTCAATGGCTCAAAAATGTGGTTTATAAACATCCCAAAGAAGAGTAAATGCCCAGGTCTAGTTCAAGGTATTTTCATTTAAACATGATGTATCAAAGCAACTACACGTTTTATACAGTGCAGTGAAATGTGTTGGTTCTTTTCTTGGATCTGAAGCACCTTGGTTTACCTTTTGCTCCAAAGCTCAAATCTCTCATATTGTACAACCGGGGTGCATTTATTTCACGTCCAAACACCCCAGCACACCCCTTATATGAAGTCCGATGATTGATAACAGTTGAATGGGCTATGAAGTTGAGTTTTCTCCCCTGCTTTTTTCATGGAAGAAATGCTTCTCCAATAAAATACTGCAAGGACCAAATTGTTGAGAGAAGTAATTTCATTGGTGGAAGGAGTTGATATAGTCACACCCTGTGTGGATTGTAATCGAGCAAAGCGGACGTGACAAAACTGAAATTAGGAAGAAAGGGAGATTGATGCCGTAGAAAGGAAAGAAAAATATCTACTAATAGGTGAGCCTTGAAATAATGAGTCTTTTTTTTGACTTAAGCAGTTTAGCAAAAATCAAAACTGAAGGCCCTGACTTTAATTTGTATTAATTCATAAAATGATATTTCTTATCCTAAATACAGCTTTCAGATTTTGGTAATTCATGAGAATGACAACAGACCCAGCGGTGCTTGTTATTTGAAAAAAAAATAATGTTGCAATTCTGTTTTGCAAATGAGAGATTGAAATGGACTTCAAAGCTGAAATGCTGACTATGATGCATGACTTGACAGTTTCCTCATCCTTCAAATCTATTGTTTTAAATCGACTGTGCTTTCACACGATTCAATTATACAGTCAGTATTGCAGGGGTGGCTTTCTTCTGCACAATATTTGACAATATGAGAACCTCGTGTGACCCATTTATTTTGATTTGGGAAAACAATTGTATCTCATCCCTAATGTCTGTCGTGCGGGGGGGTTCATAAATCACACCAGCAGACATGCACAAATGTGTGATAGGTGCTTTAAATTCTGCACTATCAAAGGAGAGGAATTAACATAGATTATGCTGCGTATTCATCAGCTGTGTGTTTAAAATGAAGCAGCAACACAGACTGTGGCTCATGTGCCCCCCCCTTTTTGTTTTTATATTTTCACTACAGCAGGAGTCAAAAGTTGAGTTGTTCTTTGCAGAGTGATGCTCTTCTAATCGGTATACATTTTTCAAAAGATCTTTGAGGTTATCTTCCGATTTAAAAGAAGCATATTGTGTCGCTCAGCGTATATGTTTTATGTAAAACAGCATAAGATAAGGACATGAGCTTTAGCTTTAGTTTTGACTACAGATCAAAACCCTGACTTTTACCAATATACTGCCTGGTATTTTCTTGCTCTGTTGTCTTTTCTTCCCATGAAAGAGAATTATAAAAAGATCTCAGCAACTGCAAGAACAAAAGAGAAAAGGAGCGCAAGGGAGAAAGTGAGAGGGTGTGGAGAGATAGTGTTTATTGCTTGTGGGAGGTGAATGATGGCGCAGCATAAAAACCCCACCAAAACCGAGCAGATGGAGCCTATGTGACAGTAAAACCCCAAACGTCCGCTGAAGGTTTCTACCAGTGACTTATGAAAGCTATCTGTCATAACAAAGGGACGAGTTAGCAGGATGATATGCTAATGAAGGAGTCACGCTTCGGTGACAAATTATGCTCAAAAAGTAAATTGTTTCTCATAAGAGCCGTGTGTGTGAGCAAGGACAGCAGTGAGTGTGAGATTATTGGTCTAAGAAGTGACATGAGACAAGTGGTTAGTGAAGTTCCCAGCAGAACAAAAGCCATAAATCCTTACTTTTTGAGAGAACTGTTGAAATAAGAATATAAAAAAAAGATAAATGACCTGTCTCAATATGACATTATTTTTGTAAACATGACTGTTAAGCTGTCCAGTACTCCTGTACTCAGCATATTGCAACAGAATATTTATACAAACTTTCTACTACTGTAGATGTAACCAGTTATTTGCATGTTATAATATTTTATACTTCTATTCCTTTACATTTAAGAGGAATACTAAATATTTTTTGTCTTCAAATGTATTGACTAATAATGTATAATTTAGCTTTTGGGGACAGATATATACAGTTTGATTCCACGAAAAGGTGCGATGAAAGAAGTAAAAGTTTGGAAAGGTAAGCCGTACTAAAACAAAACAGCTGCAAATAATTAGGCTAATTAGTAACAGGCCAGTAACACAACTGGACATAACAAGAGCACCTTAAAGAGGCAGAGTCTCTTAGGAGTAAAGATCGCCAGAGATTTAGCAATCTTCAAAAAACTGTCGGGAAACTCTGGAGTAATTTCAGAATAATATTCATCAACATGAGATGATGAAACCTTTGACTATTCCATCATTTACTGTGCATAATGTCGTTATGACAATCTGGAGACATCTTTGTAGGAAGGGACACAGAATCAAACTCTTTTTTGGACTACAGAGGAGAGGGACCATTAATCTTGCTATCTGTGGTAAGTTTAAAAGCCTGCATCTCTGAGGGTATGGGGGTGCATTAGTGTGTATGCACCTGCAGTTTGTAAAACTGGAATGGCAGCATCAATGCTAAGAAGTGGACACAGGTTTTGCAGCAACTTATGCTCCCATCCATCCTTGCATATCTCAGCATGTCAATGACAAAACACACATTGCTTTTCATACCTCATAGTAGAAGAGTCCGGGTGCTGAACTGACCTGCGGATGTTGAAATGCAAAGGTTTTTGTTAAGCAAAGCTTTCAGGAAGATTCCACAGCAGACCTCTTCAGTTACCAAACGTTTATGGACTGCTATCAAAAGAAGAGAGGACGCTACGCAAAACATAGCTCTGTGTCAACCTTTTTAAAAAAAGTTGCTGACATCAAGTTAATCTTTCTCATGAAATATTGAAAATGTCTTCGCTTTATAATTTGTATAAAATATTAAAACAATTTGAAAATCGCTGCAGTCTGCCATCATTTGCAAATGTTTTTAAGGTACAGGCACAGGGTAATTTAGCTTCAGTAATATGTGGTCATTTAGCTCATCACACAGATCTGTGCACAGTTAATGTGTTTTCCATTCAAATCATAAAATCTCAGATATAATTGATTTGATTAATTACACAAGTTTTGATGCCACAGGGTAATGGTTCATGATTAGAAATTGTACCCTGTTGAACTGCACATCCTCTCTCAGTTAATTATGCATCTTTGTCTAGTGCAAATCTTCAAAAAGTTCAAAATAAAAAATATCTGTACTTTACGACAATTAAATACTGCACTGTGAAAACTAATGTAGTCAGACATCACTGTCACTGTCTACCACCACTTCTGCTGTCTGCGGCACTTAATTTAAGATGTAAGTTGGGTAAAGTTAAGGATGTTGGGGCAACAAATGAACTAACAAAGTCTAAAATGCTTAATACTTTTCATTGGTTAGTATTTGTTAAATCCACTTAAAGGCATAAAAGGTGATGAATAACAGAATGACTTTAAAAGAAAGAAAATCTCAAAATACAGAAAGATTTTATTTCAACTATAAACTTTTAGACATTACATACAGGCTCATTTATCAGTGTAATGTGACTGTTGGAATGTATTTATTTGGAATCTAACTTTTAATCAATAGTTTTAAATATAAAATTTCATTGATGAAAATAAAAAAATAATTATTTTTTAAATGTGTCATTTACACACCTTAAGTTTCAAGCTAATTTATGTTTTACATTCTATAAGAAGATTTATTTCAAATTGTCATTTAGAATAAACGCATACAATTGCCAGCAAAATTATTCACCCTCCCTGTGATTGTGACAGGGTCCTTAAGCAAAATGTGGGAATATGATACTCCCAAGTGGTGTTTTTGAACTTCAGTCTTGCTATTTTTGTTAATGGTAAAATTGTAAACATGAGTCATTGCTTGTGCAACCTGCAACCTGATAAATTGTTACCCATATTATTCTAAAACGTGGGATTTCTTCTCCTTCAACCAAAGAACTTATTTTGAAATGTTAGACTGTGTTATTAATCATATATCTATTTTCCTTACCCTTTTTTAAACTAAAATTCCTTTTAAAAATAAAAACTTTTATAGAAAAAAAAAGCATTAAAAAATGGGAGCAGAAATCATGCAAAAAGTCAAAGTTAAGTAGCTTTGAACAGAGGGGGCACTGTATCTGCAGCCAAAGCCTGTGAAGGTAAGAAAGGGCAAACCTGTAGGAGATTTATGACAGAGTTATTGTCAATGTTTACATGCCAGGTGTCAATAGTGGCACAGATTGCCATCCCAGTGCTCTCAGCAAGACTTCGGCTTGGTAAACAGACTTCAAAGGAGATGGCTCTGTTCTGAAACAGAGAGACATATGCATAAATGCACAAGCACAAAACCACATTCGCATACGGAGGTAAGAATATATGGAAAAGAGTAAATTTTCTTTCACACATACCCATTCAAATCCAAAACTGTAAATAGAGTACTGTACTGTATCCAGCTGGAAGACTTGACTCAATGAGTCATCAAGTTAGCTTGGATACAGAATAATCACAGAAAAACTGCATAAATCTGAGGAAAACATTACTTGAAATGTCAGTGCTCAGTATGGGGATGACGGGATGGATGACTTCATGAGTGCCTTTGAGTGTGATCTGTGTGCAAGGTAAATTCATCAGCTTGTGTGCATAGAATACTATATTTGTTGGAAGTTTACCCAGATGGATTGCAGAGGTTGTGTACTGTGCTGCATGCACTATCTAATTAGGATGAACTTTTCAAATAATCCATTATTAGCAAGTTTGGATCATAAAGGGGGGAAAGAAATAAACAGACAGGACCAAGTTTTATTATTTTCCTGTTGCCTCAGTGAGCTTCGGCATATTTCTCTGTTCACATTTAGATTCTATTTTGATATTGTTTACAATAAGAAGCTGCTTTTCTAAATAGGTAAAAGAGCAAATAAGACAATATTACAAGGCATTGCAACATTTTTTTAATTATTAATAAGCTCAAATTAGTTTCAATTCTGTGTTGTCTTTGTACACTAGGCCAATTGGAATTCCAATTGTATGCAATGTTTTATGAATCATGAAGCCCGTAGCTACTGGTGAAATATTTTCCACATCATAAAGAATCTGCTCAAATATGCACAGCAGTTGTGAGGACAAAGCCGAGGAATTTAGTGGAGCTGTAAAGGCTTGATATTTTAGGGGGTTTGAAGGTTTGCAAATCACAAAAAAAAGAGAGCGAAAAGAAGAAAAAAAAAAAGCTCTCATCTCTTATGCAGCCAGTGAGGATGTGCCTTGAGATATGCATTTTGCTGAGCCACTGTGGAGTGTTTGATTTCAAACCAATTTTTAGCTGATCATTATATTTTATTAAAAGCTTCTCAGTTCGTTATATAAAAGCCCTCTCCAATGCTAGAGGAAAAAAATAATAATAATCAAAAAAAAAAAAAAGCCTTGCATCTGAAGCCACACACAGAACCGACTGGGAGAGTGTGAGCCTTTAATAGGAATCAGAGTTTACACATTTATGAACCAAGCAAATAAATGCTACCACAAAAGCTGCTGTAGCTGTCAGACTAAATGTTATTGTTGCGATATTACCCAGACAGAACTTTTAGTCTTCCTGCTCAGATATTTCCTTGTTTTCTACTTCTGCTTCCGTAGCTATTCAGCTTAAGGCGATGGCTAAAGATAAGACACTGAAGCTGTTTATATATTTGTTTACATTTGTTTACTATCACACTCCAAAGCCAATCAAAATTCAACAAGCTCCTCCCCCAATATGCCCCATCAGACCATGCATTTTAAAGGAGACACTCATCTACACATCAGTAATATTCAATCACAACAACACAACAGCAAATCATATTAGAAGCAATGCATGTTGGATCATATTGTCTGATCCAATGGCATGCTCCTGTATTGCTATCAATTACAACTTTGGCACCCAACTAATTTGTTCGAGGGCTGGATTGGTAATTTGATTCTGGGCTCACTCACTTGATTTCCCTTACCCATTAATTTCATTTGCACTTGCCCATCAGCAGCACCAGCACATGTTGAGTCACCCACATCCCAGAGCTCATCTTAGCTCAGTCTTATTAATACCACCAGTTGTGGCAAGTGCCAGCCTGACACAGTCGCAGCGTGCAGGCCGGCGCTCTCATTCTGAGCCATCACAGCCTGCATCTCTCCTTCAGTGGCTTGGAACCTCTTAACCTGTCCACTCTTCACTTCACCAGCCACCTCGTGGCTCTGCTGAATATGAATTCAAAGCTTGTGCCACTCTATTTTCTTTTGGAGCACCTGCCAAATAATGCTAGTTTAATATATAATTTTGGATAAAGAATTCTATAAAAGTGTTGTTTTGAAAATAATTTTATTATTGTGACTATTTAGAGAATTAATATAATGTGGCAGGTCATATTTAGTTAACAAGAACATGTTAGAATTAAATTATGATGCATTTCTGGCAATCTATTGGCAGATATGCAGTCTAATCACTTAAACAATGCTTACATTATAATAAATGCAAAAGTAAGAATAGCTATATTTTATCTTGACTTTCAATAAACATGTTTATTAGCAGTATTCAATTAACTGCAATCTGCAATTTTGCTACTCGAGGTCACTATGTTCAACATACTGCTCTAAAATATCTTTTAATCTGTTTATGAAAGTACAAAATAAAAGAAATGAAAAAAGAAAATTGAAGAAATGACAAACATCTTATCAGTGTAATGAGTTTATTTAAATAAATCAAGATAATTCATATAAAAAACATCTTTTAAGAAAACAGGGCATCCAATTAACCCATCATGACAGTGTGATTCTTTAATCTACTCTATACACTAAGCAAAACAATTGAATTATTTCGAGTCAAGAAAAGATAATGTCTTGATAGCTTTTTAATCTAGATTGAAACACATAAATAAATAAGTCTTTAAAAATGAGTATTAAAATGTAGCAATACTCCCTGATGAGGAAGAAGCAACTTCAATAACAGAGTCCCACAGATACCATTTGTATTGATGAGCCCACTGAAAAGTATAATGTGCAAGAGACTTGTGTTATTGAAATCCTAACAAGGATAAATGGCAGAGATGCACTGGAACCCTCTGGGGAATCTTCCCCTCACTCATCGCTGGTGTTACAAGAATGTCTTCTCTTGCAACGCTTAAATGAACTGGGCTATAATTTGAGTGCTTCTCTATATTTCATATCTCATAACATGTCTTTGACTGAGTGTAATTTCTTTTCCATATGGTCGCTTAGCAGTATAGGCTGAATAATAAAGAAAATCCAAACAGTTATGCGGCTTTAGTCACACATGGCCGGCCATAGTAATGTCACTTGTCTGAGAGGGGAAGTGTTCTGTCTTAGTTAGAAGCTCTGTCACCTCGGGCCTTTGGATATTTGACTCAATTGTTGCTCTATGGCCCATGAGTGTTTTTTTTTCTTCTGATATCATGCAATTGTAGTCTCTTGGCTTATGTATCTGGTGGTCCAGGTCCAAATAGGTAAGAATTGTTAGTGTATATCTGTCTAGAAAATAGACAAGCAGTGTGAAAAACCCAACCCACAGTTTCTTTCTGACACCAAGAAAAAGTAACACCACAACAGGAAAAGCAATATTCCTCAGCATTAAGAGTTGGTCAAGTTGTATTGCTTTTCCTTTTTTTTTTTTTTTTCCTTTTTTAAATTATTAGCATTATTTTGGAGTTAAACACAATATTTAATGACTCTCCAGCTGAGTGTGCAATACGACCACCAATCCTTAACCCTACCACCCTCCTGGTAAATTACCAGCTCCTCTTTCATAAATAAGAATGAATGAAAACACATTTGCGATGTATAATAAGATGCAGTAATTAATGTCATCGATTCACATCTGTAAGAATACTGACTGGGAGAAATGCGATTACTTTTATCACATTTCAAAACTTGGAGTTAGTTTCGGAGCCCTGTAACTCAGTTAGCGTGTGAATGTGGAGAAAGAGGGCTGCTCTTGTTCTGTGATTGATGAGCGCACACCAGGCAGGCTATTAAAAAAAGCTGCAGCGTATTCCATAGACAATGGCAATAAACATATTCCGGGTGCTGAATCCAAAATGACTTATTTAGGGAAAGAAAATGCAATTTTTGCACCAACCATAACCATAAACCTTGGATTAATGGATAATGCTGTGTGCACATTTAAATGTGCCACACAAACACACACACACTAAAAATGCATGTTTGTATTTGCTCTCTTGGGAAAAGCATGTTACTCTTTGCTTTACAATCAGTATGGCCTCAAGATTATCACAATAATTATGTCTAACAGGCACATTTTATTGAGATAGAATGACATTTTTATAATATGTTGATACAACAAACTATAAAGCTACAGACAGCAGCTGGCCAACTTAGCTTAGGACAAATAAAAAACACTTTTGTAAAATACTAATCAAATAATTTAACCTGAACCACAAGAACCAGAAAATAATTTTATGATATCTTGGTAGTTTAATCTGCACAAAAAAGCTTTGAAAACGAAGGTCTTCATTCCCATGGACTTGTGGAGATATTTTTTTTTTAACTGTAACTATGCTAAAGGCACCATCTCAGCTAGCTGGAGTGACTTCTTTACAGGCAAATATTAAATAATTTCCAGTGGTGTCTTTGTTTTATCTATTTTTTACACCAAAATCAGTTTGTTTAAAAAGGTTTGTTAAGCGTGAATAGACCTACTGCGAAGTGAGAAAGCCTCCACTGTAATCTAAATTAACATGAAGGGGTGACATCATATCTTGCAGAATGTAGGAAACCACAAAGTCTGACAATTGCAAATTTCTGAGATAATTAACCTGATTAATCCCACCGGCAACAATTGTTACCAGTTATTTTTTAAAACTTCTGGAACCTCTAAAAGTGTTGTTGGGCACCTAATGCACGTTTCCTCTGATTTTGATCAGTTTTGTATAACTTGTGATCACGTGACCAGGCATCTTGACTTCCTGTCTGCACCTGTGAAGAGATGCTTGCCTAAAAATTGTAAAAGAGGAAGTTAGAAAAATATCTTAATTAACAGACAAAACTGAAATATTTTGCACATATGTTTTTTAATGGGTCTACTACTGATATATAATGACAACTTTATAATTGCATGCATCTTTTGATCATACGAAGAAGAAATGTAAGCATGGCAACATTTGTTGCTAGCATAATGCATAGTTTTAAAGGTTTTTGCTGTTTATCTTGTGCTTTTTTCCCCACAAAATCTTCCAAACTTAAAAGAACCAACAATTGATGTGCGCTACATCAGTCACTCCTACAGTTCCTGTTCAAATAGAGTAGGTACTAAGGCAAAGTCCCAACATTTTCACTAACATAACCAACATGAAATGAAAAAAAGTCTTACAGTGATGGTATTGATTTAATGAGTATATGCCCTTTGATGTGGGCATCTCAGTTGCTGATGTTTAGTACTCCCTAGAAGTAGAGAATGAGGTTCCAGCATTGTGTAGACTGCAGACGGGACTCCAGTCTTGCTGGATGTCGCTTGATGTTTGTTTCAGTTTAAATATTGAAGTTGTCAAAGTGTTTTATTTCTTTGATAAGTACATATGAGGTTATTTAAATGTGCTTGATTCATAAAACATTGTTAAGCTTTGGAGAATCTTTCCACAGACTTACACGTGATAATGTTGCATTGATTTCAATGTGAATTAGTGTTAGCATGCTAGCAGGTAGGGCTAATTGTTTCCCTTTGGTTTTAGGGCTGGGATATACTTGCTGTGTACGCAAGTGTACACGTCAATGTTCTGCTGTGTCTGTGTATATACTTGCTGTAAAAGACGAAGGCACAACGCGGCCAAGGCGGTCGATGCTGGAGGGCACCATGGGAGTACGCAGCACTTGTACCTTGGGGGTGTGAAAGGGTCAAGTTACCGCTTCCATATTTCCGGGGCTTTTTTCCTCTAATAACAAAGATCTTGTCTTAAAAATGAACTTTGCCAACAAGGAAGAAGAACTAACAATTTGACTTACCATTGAAACAAAAAAGAAAAGGTCTTTTCGCCATCAGAGGCCGTATATGCGGCCCAAGTGTACATATTGTATATGCGTTATGTGCAGCCCATTGACCAAAATCGTGCATGAGCACAAAGCAGCTACCTACGGCTTAGAAACATGAATCCTATGCGGAAAAATTGCAGTTCTGCTAGGTGCTGGCTCCAAAAAGAAAGCAAATTCCCATAGACTCCCATGTTAAAAAGGCCAACTCTACAGCAGAATTAAACATGTTTACAGCCTGGTTCAAAAAAACATTTAAGGTTTAATATGTCAACTTTACCTTCATGACAACTGTGGGGGGAGTGAATTAATTTATAACTCATCCATTTAAATGTTGTTTGATCTTGAAATTCTTCATAATTAGGGGTGTGTCCTTTTGATTGGCATGTGCCATATATCCGGCAAAACGAGGCAGAATTTAGCACAACCTCGGTTTTTCCGCCAGCCAACAGTGCGTCTTAGCTTTAACCCACCTACCTACACTAGGTAGGGGTAGAGGGGCACCACAGTGAGTTGGTTAGCTGGTTAGCTCCCGTTAGCTCCGGGTTAGCTTTGTTAGCTCGCAGCTACAGGCAGCTCAGAGTTTGATGGATGTCAATCATCCGTCGTCACGCTCATAGCCCCCCTCTCAGCACCTCCTCGTCACCCATTTTTGTATTTTCCGGGAGTCACGAGACTCATGACACTGCTAAGATGGCGAAGGTAGGAACCGCCCATGAGCCTCTTTTCAGCTCTTCAGAAACCTATGGGTCACGTGGTCTTAAGGT
>JBBBVU010000019.1:14365324-14383384 GCA_037177055.1 Atherinosoma microstoma
TATATATATATATTAGAGATGCACAATATTATCGGCTTGATATCGGTATCGGCAAATGTTTGCTTCAAAATTAAATATTGGATATCAGCTATTCCACCGATACAATTAACTGATAAAATAACAGGTGCTGGGAGAATATAATCCAAGTCTATTTTAAGAAGGATAGGATGCACATATTTAACTTTTTTGGTTTAAAAACAATTGTCATGATTCAACTTGACATGTACATGATGCAAGTTGAAATATTTTTCCTATTTTGCACAAGGAATGAACATTGCATCATTTTCTGATTTTTTTTTAAACTTTTGCATTTGCCAACAAGCCAACATGACAAAGAGGATGCAGAATAGTATTGTATTCTAATTCCATACCAGAAGAAACTAGATATGGTGTGGGTGGGGTGAATATCGGTATTGATACCAGCTGTCGGCCAAATGAGTGGTAAAATATGGACATATCGGATATCGGCCAAAATTCCAATATCTTGCAACCCTATAATATATACTGTATATATATATATGGACACCGAATGGGTCTCTTACATGGACAGTTCAGCTTTAAAGCTCTTCAAGATGGTTTCCTGGACAAGATTAAGGAAATGTTTATCTACTGTCGATGTGAACTGAGTTACCACCATAGTAGTTGCGTTTCAAATATCACCTGCTGTTCAGCACACAACTGATTCAGAGATCCCTCTTCCTCCTCTAAAGACAGAGCTTGCTGGATAGCTTCCAGTGGGGATGTCCTGATACATGCAGCAACCCTTCAGCAGCTGATTTGGATGAACTAAAGAATTTGGAGGTAATGCTGGAGCACTGCAGGCACTTTGGTCCTGTAAAGTATGTTTGTTTCTAAATGAAGGCGAGGCTGTCAGAAGTGGTGTAAATTAGTATGTGAACATGTGTGCGTGCACGTACATGTGTATGTGTGTTTGTGTGTAAACTCATTGACCCTTAGGTGAGTAAAAATAAAAACTAACTAAAGTATCTTATTATATAACTGCAGCTACATGACGGTGAACATGAGTATTGAAAACACGATAAATATGCTGTTATGGTAGATTTAGAAACAGATAAAAAATCAGCAATTAATATGTGATTCATTGCAAATAATTCAACACATTCATGCAATTAATTGCAAGTAAATATTTCTGACTGACAGTGCACTTTAATAACACACATAATAATCTCACACTCTCTTTAAGCCCAGTTGGTTGTGTTCACCCTTCGTTTTGCTTGGTAAAATCATGTGTTATTCATTTTCCATTGATCAGTTTAGCTTAAATCAATAAGAGAATGTTGTTTTTACTGCTTTTGCATCACGAATAATGTTCCCAAACACAAAAAAGTTGCATTTTTGTTTACATTGTAGCAAAAATTAATTTTTTTGAACCTTCTCAAACAATAGCAAAAGAGTACAACTGTACAATGTTACCATGAAATCAAACTTGCTTGTACTTCATTACAGAAAAAAAAAATCTTTCAACCTGTATTTTTAACCTTCTCACTAACACTTCAAGGCTTGCATTAGTGAACAGCAGTATCACAGTATCATTTCGTCCAAGCTGAGCTGGCGATGGATAAGAGGAATGTGTGGGTGGTGTGCACTGTCACTATGCAGCCCATAAACTAGGAGGGCCACTGGGTGATGGTGCCAGGCTGCAGAGATGATAGCAGAAGTAACTCTCAGGTTTCTGAACTTGAGCCAGATTCTTGAGCAATAGCATTAGAAAACCAAATTAGCATCTGTTTTACTTTGTTCAAAATTAAATACGTAGAAATTATGAATATGTAGCAGTCATGTGGGTAAATGTGAAAGATGCAGAGAGGTGGGGTAGCTGGAATGGTTACAGTATCTGGTTGATGATTAAAATCAGCTAGTGTAGCAGCCAACATCCAAAAACAAGTAAATGCCAAAAAAAAAAAACAATCATCACATTTATCTTTTTTCCCCCCAGCATAAATCAGCAATCCTCCTACAGCATCTAATAAGATTTGCTAACCTATCCATTTACTGGCAACTAATTTTCTGTTGTCATGGCCCATTTACCTTGAATTTGTCCCTAATTTCATATTCAATGCAGATTAATGTAAATACAGCACCACAAACAGATGCTACACTAAATAACTTGATCATTAACAAGCAATTATGGATTTGTTTACTTGTGATGTAACTTAAATGAGACAGAGACATGTAGATTCTTGTTTTAAAGAGGAGATGGGACATTATTCTGAATCCGTGCTTGAAAAAAACTAAAGACTGAATTATTTAGCGTCAGTTACAGAGCCTAATTTGAGGTCAGAAATGCTAATCACATATTTACATATGCATGGGCAGCAAATAATAAGACAAACATCTGTGAAACATTAAGCAATACACTATGTAGTAACAATCTTTTGGGAATGTCTACTGTATCTGCTGTTGGGTGCTGCAGTGAGTGGGCAGTGTACTGTTGGTTTTAAGGCTTTTTCAATGAAAACAGCTGCCTGTTGCAGATGGAAATGCCACTTTGGGAGCAGTGAAAGAGAAAAGGAAAACAGTTCAGGTGAGAACTAACCTTTAAAACCATGTTTTGTAGCTCTCATTGAGAGGTTTCTACTAGTTTGAGGACAGTAATCACTTCTTTTTTTGTAACAAATACTACAACCCATCAGTTTGCCAATCCAGTCATTCACTGACCTTTTCAAATTTACAGTATGACTCTGTTTTTCTTTTGTTGACACCATCAAAGACTGTAAAATAATGAAAGAAAGACAAGGAAAAACTAAATAAGATAGAAAGGCCTTGTTAAGTCCATGTTGTTTCTTTTTATTTTCTATTCCATGACAGGTTGCTGCATGTCATTTAAAGGTATGTAATCATAGTTAGCGTGTGTTATTCAGTTAAAAACAAATTGCCTTTACATACAGTAGTAATTGATTTATTCACTTTATTAAAAATTTGGAAATGAGCTTGCAGGTGTCGAACATTTGAAACCACCCGCAAGCTTTATGCAGCACCACAACACTGATGAACACTGTGCAGAAATAAGATGGCCCATCAAAGAGTCATTTCTTATATCTGTGTCATGCTGTTTTCCCCCTTTAAGAGAGAAGTGGCAAGACCAGAGTCTATTTGTTTCAATGAGAAAATGAATGTGAGTACAGATTCTGAGCAGTTTTTTTCACCCCACAGAGGGTGATAGTGAACCCATTTTAGACAAACCACACTTCTCCGGAAATAACAAAAAAAAAGCAACAAAAAAGCCTGGCTACATTTGTGTTTTTCAGACTCAGAAATACAGAACTTACTTTGGTGAAGCCCTGTCTGTGTCACAGGAGCCAACTCTTATGAGCTCTGGCAAGACATATTTCTTTGCAAAGAATAATATAAACCTAAATAAAACATAGACCAATATGACCTTAAATATCTAGTTAAGCCTACCAATAAAATCATACTAATTTTACACATGTATCCACAAAATATTTACAACAAAGAGTCTCTCACATTTCTAAAATGCTTGTACAGCTTGACATGTGCATCTTGTTAGTCTAGAGGATCTTTGGCAAGGCCCATTGAAAAAAACATGCTGGTGCAATAGCTGTGAAATGGCAGCTGCTTGTTTGGCTCAAACCAAGGGATTTGGATTATGGTGGGGTTTCTCCATTCAAAGATAGATATATAAAGCAGGTTATGCAGCTCCTAGCCAGTAGGTCAAATTAATTGCACCTACTGGTTAAACAGTAGCCAGTCACACTGCAGGCAAACTTGACTTTTTTGCTCATAAGTCAAACATATTTGATTTCTTTGACAATTTGAAAAGCACAAATCCTTTTTTTCTTTTTCTTTTTCCAAATCCGACCCAAGCTGATACATATGATGAAATTAATCATGCAAAAAAAAAAAAAAAAAAGGCAAAAAGAAATAAATAAAAAAATAAAAAAAACATAAAAAAAAAAAACAGAATTGGGCATGCAGTTTAAATGTAGCCCAACACGTGAATTTTTGTACTTGGTAACACTACTAAGTAACTAGTCTTTTCTAATGACTAGTTACTGGTTGCTATTGAAGCTAAGAGTGGCCGGCAAATATTTATATTGATGCTGTCAGCTTACAAATTAATCTTTCTGTTATCTCTGGATTACAAAGCTTGTTAATATAAAAACTGATTTATCTTGTCATCTTGAGAAACTTGCCATTTTCTTTATAACAAGATAATGACTTAACGTAACTTATCATGAGATAACAAGCTTTGTCTTCTTGGAATCAAGAGACGATCAAGGTGAGCCTGATGAGTTGTTAACACCTCATTTTATTGCTGTCACAGTTGGGAAACATATATAGGCCCAACAGCAAGTTAAGGAACGCATGTTTTTCTGTTCACTTCCTGGCAATGGTTTTCTGGACTTTAATAAAGAAAAAGATGTCTTTGTGTTTTGAAGATCTTTTAAAAAATTATCCCGTTGTTTTGAGAAAACAAAATTTTTACTTCCAGATGTGGACATGAATTTTTCCATTATCTTAAGAAAGACACCTTTGCCATCTCAAGATGATGATGTTGGTTGCAGTTACTGTGAAGCATTTTTAAGACCAGAGAATTACAGACTCAGTTGATACTCATCTGAACCTTTGTCTTGGATTACGTTTCCAATCAGTTTAAACACTCTCAGAAAACTCCAGGACTCGTTGATTCATTTCCATGAAGTTTACTAAGAACTTGTGAAACTGTAAACAGTACAAGAAATATACAAATTACTTAACAAACAAACACAGCGTACAAGCAAACAGCGTAGTTTAGTCAGGCAAGCAAATGCAACGCTAATCAGTTAGCACGTTGCAGGAAAAAAGATTAAGCTAATTCAGCTTAGTATTATAATTAACACCTCAGCAGTCTGAACATACATATGAGCTGAAAACACTCAAAAACGTAACATTGCAAAATAAACACTACTTACAGACGTTGCTTGAGACAAGAGAGAAAAAGAATAGCTTAAGCTGAAGAGCTGACAGCTGCATGAGCTCACACAACAGGAGCTGGTGACTGAATGACAGATCTCTTTCTGTCTCCCAGCATGCACTGCTCACAGACTGCCACAGACTAAACCAATTGCACTGAGCTAAATAAATAACACTTTTACTCAGGGCATAACAAACTTTTTTAGGCTTCTCTTATGGAAATTCATGCGTATTGCTTGTTCCAGGTATAAAATGTAATCGACACCTTAAATTTGAAGATGAATTTGCTAAATTGAGTTATACTGAGACACTTACATGTGATAAATGTTAGCTAAGGAGCTAACGTTATTGTAGTAGCTAAGTTAGCTTAGTCAGAGTACAACTAACCACAACAGGATTACTGCACTACATATTAATTTAGGTCTCGTACTTTACATGAAGAAAACTCAGTGTTATAATTTTGGGTTGAATAAGTTTAGTTGATGGAAAAGCCTTTAGAGGAAGAAGCTGGAATGTTTGTTGTTCTTTTTTTACTCAACATCAGGGGAAACATGCTAAGCACTATTATGACAACTTCCAACCATGTCGTTAGCGCAAAAGACAGCACATTTAGTTTAATCATGTCAAAATATCACACAGTGGAGGAAAGTGTTGGAAGTGTTGCTTTCACCAGTATTTTCCAGTAGAACAAATCTATGAATTAAATTTACACTTGTCATCTTAAAGCTTCCATCATAAATTAAATCAGCAAATTAAGCCGCCAGATGTATGTAATGCTAATAAACATGCCAATATGTTAAACTGAAAACAGAGCAGCTGATGAAAAGAATAAAGGCTTACAACAATTTTGTTATTTGCTCACTGCTTTTTCATATCTAGGAACACCATGTTTACTGACCTGGCAACATGTCATGTTGTGTCAAGTCCTCAGTCCTAAGAAGACTCGCTTGAACAGAAAGGTCAGAAAAGCATGCTCATAAAGGGATGTGGACAGCTTTTAGCCTGTGGCATTGCTTTAATCAAAGCCAAATGCAGTTGCAGTCAGAAAACACTTCTGATTTACTCAAGCCACAGTGAACACTGGCTCTGAGTAAGACCTGTAGGATTTGAGGCAGTGAGGGCATTGACTAAGAAATCTGAACATTTCCTCAGAGGTATGAGGTGCGCATGTGTCAATGGGTGTGTAAGCATGTGAGTGTGTGCGTGTGCAAACCGTCCCTGTGGCAAGTCCATGCCTTGGGTGGTGCCCCCCCCCCCGACTGTTGCATGAAGCAATACACCTGCAAGTCAAGGTGGTGCTGTGCACTTCACAGCCCATGGTTAACCAGATTTATTTCTTCTCTCGCAGAGAACAGTTTCATAACCAAGAAATAACCTCCACTGAATTCCAAGATGTATTTCAAGCCACTCGATTAATTCAAAACTACTGAAAAATACAAAAAAAATTCAACGACTTGTTTGTTACTTTTTGCCTAATTACACAGATGAGAGCATCTTCCTCCATCTCTGAACTATAACCACATCCCTGCTCCTACGGCAACAACATTCTAGGAAGGTTGTATGTTTTGAAGAATAGCATTGTGATGTGTGAGCAGCAAGCAGCCCATTTGTGAGAGCTCCTCCATCATGATGAGAGACAGCCCACACAGCTCCAAATTGCTGATGAGCTTATTTTTAGTCGAGGGGCTGCCCCAGTGTCTGGTTTACATGTGGGACTGACAGGAAATGTGGAGCATATTTCCCAGTTAATACTTGTACAGCAAGCCTTCTTGCTCTGTAATTAACCAATTAACAAGCAACATGCCCCACCAACACCATACCTGATTCAGTTTGCAATCACAGAAATGCTCATCTGCAAAGTTTTAATTGTGCCCGAGGCAATAACTTACTGTTTGTAATCACATTCTCTCCCTCCCTATATTGCACTGTAGTGCATTTGGGAGGGAAAAACTTACTGGCACAAGCTAATTCGGCAAACCTCCACATTGGAGGTGAGCACAGTGCACATTATCAGCAGTGCTTCGGGTTTTTGCTGAACAACAGAATAAGAGTTAATATGCTTCCCAAATTATTTACACATTTTGCATTTAAAGCCTCTGATGAGAAGTGAGTGGCAAGCAGGGGAGCTTTCATCCAACATGTCCCCCTTATGGCACGATCATGTAGCCGGCACAGAATGCAGACCCATGCAAAGAAGAAACCCCCTGTGTTCATAATTCAATATGAGATATCAGGTTAATAGCTGAGTACGGTAGAGGAGACATCAGGAACCTGCACGCTGTGCTTGCATGGTGAGGCAAGCCCTGTGCCAGAGCCAATCATCGTTCAAGAGGCAGACATGGTGCATAGACCAGATGAATCACTAAGCTGTCATGTGTCTGTTTTACATTCTGACTGTCAGAAAGCAAATTATAGGTGACTTAATGTTCCTTTTTTTTTTTTTTTTTTTCCTTTCTGGTGCACTGCCAGGCCATACACTGAGCGCTGAAAGGCAGAAATATGGTCTGTCAGATGGAGGCTCTCACTAATTGTTCAGCTCAAATCCCTGCATTTTTCTTTTGGAGACCACAGCCACCCACATCTTTTAAAAATACATGGTTGACGTTATTCACTACAATAGACTTAAAGCAATTACAAGAGTCACACATTCTAATATGAGAGACTGAGAAGAGACTAGGATTAGTGTTGCACTCGGTGTTACGCATCACACACACACACACATACACAACCTGACTGCAAAACACAAACAATCTAGGGCAGCTATTCCAAATCCAATTGTTGTGAACATGAAGCCAGCTAGTTTCAGGCAGTGGGGTGAGTTTGGCCCACACATACCAATTAGGCCCGTTTCCAAAGCAATACTGCACAATGCTGCCCAGAGGACTACTGCAGAACAAGACTTTGATTTCCCTCAATGTGATAGTAATTTCATATTCCTCTGAAAAGCAACATGGCTGCCGAGGCTCAGGGTCTGGAGATGAGCAACGAGGAGCAATTCACCAGAAGATACTTGTCTGGTCATTTACATACAATTTCTCAAACAAATCAGTAAGATCGGAAAGGAGGTATTTCGAAGACTGTTGCTCGTGCTTGTGTAAATACAACAGCTTCTGACGCATCCTCAGACCAGAAGGAGGCCTCTTTTATTGGACCCAGGCTGTCCCCGGTAGCTTTGTTAACCACTTGCATTTGATCTGTTATTGTCTCCCCCCCCTCCCAACTCACACGTCTGAATGTAATGCTCACATCTGGGATCAAAAATCGAGGCTATAACTGAGAATTCAGCCTGTGGTCTTCACGCCGACTAAACGCTGTTGAGTCCCACCACAGTGCATCAGACAGATTGAGGAGCAGAGAGGGAGGAGGCATGTAATGAGAGCCAGGAGAATTTCTTTATGTAAAAGGAGTGCAGGATTGTTTACCTTCTCTCTTAGTTACTTGTTATGATGGGTCGTGCACAGCTAATGAGAGGAGGTATCTTCCCTTTGCCATACTGTTGTATCTTTTAGGTTTTTGCCATATGTTTAAATGGAAATCCTTTGTTCAAGATTGCTTCCAAGGTCCCATTTGCTTTTGTTTTTTGTCATAAAATGCAATCATATTATTCTGTGTTGGGGAGTAGCAACAGGAGCAGCAAGACAGTCTGTTCACTCTGCAATACTTGCTGTACTTCAGTGTAAGGCAGTGTGGGAGAGCCTATTGTTAGAATAAATCTTCACCCTCTCATTCGAATCACTGTGAACGCTCGAGCATTTGTCACAGGGGAGGAGAGGAAAACCAAAGTACCCCAAAGAGAGCAGAGGTGTAACTGTATGGAGGCGGCCATATTAGCAGAGATATTCTTCAGGATTATGTACCCCTTCAACCCAGGCCAGGAATCTGTCAGCAGAAAGTGCAGATATGGCTCTATCAATAATCCATGGCATTGTGAATTTCCCAACTGATGCCATTATACTGCTGGGGGATGACAGCGCTCACCAACTCCATCATCTTATCCACGGGGACCAGGATCTCATAAAGCGCCCTCAACATAGACATCTCATATAACGGGTAATAACTCCAGCCAGTTAATACAGGGGAATTATCAGTGAAAGGAACGGTGAACCCAGCAAAAACAGGGGCGGCCACCTCTGTGTTACAGTCGTAAGGTGAAGAGTGAGAGCCTTTGAAAAGAAGGGGGGAGGGACAAACGAGAGAGGCAGAGTAGGGAAAGAGCATGATGAGAGGGAGAGAACTGGCAAAGATAAGACATGGAGGGAAGAGGAGAGAGTCGCATGGTGAGAAAGAGAGGGGTTGACTTCTTAAATATAAGAGCAGGAAAGAAATGAGTAAGGAGTAAAGAGGAACAAGAGAAACAAAGTAATGATTCAACAAAATGCAGCATCAATTTTCAGTATGTAGGTCAGTTTTTTTTATGTTCACGAGATTGAAAATCCTCACATAGTTTGAGGATCCCTCTTTTGTACTACTACAGCAAAATGGAAGGTATCTTTGCTAAAGACTCTGTAATGAAGAGCTTAAAGTAGTAATCCCTCTAATCCAAATCCAAACTGTCTGTAATTATTTCCACTAAAGTATCATTTAGTGATGACTATGCTCACTGTACCAAAGCAGAGGACGACGACACCAGAACCTGAACATTTACGACCCTCACCAACTGTTTAAAACACCAATCGTTCCCTAATTCTAAACAAATGCTGCAATAAAAACACCAATCATGCTTCATTCAAATTCAGCTGACACTGAATCACATACAGTCAGGAAAACCAATCAAACCAACCAATTTACACAGATGAATGTACTTACTCACCCCTGAAACACAGGGTTGTAAAGGACCCCCCCTTGCCCCTCCGCTGACAGATCGGCCTGAAAGAATAATGAAGCCACCTTAAACAATGCAGATATTATTTGTGGTTGTCTCCAGTCTTGGTGATGCTTTCCATTACTTTTTGGACATTTCTCAATTTTTCTGTCCACATTTTCATAATTTGCTTGGTTAAGGTTATTTTACACTTACTTTTGGTTATTGCTGGTTAAATCTTGTCTCATTTTGGTTGTATACTGGGAGCCATATATCTCTATATCTCTTTATGCTTGTATCATATGTTTTCATCATGTTGTGTCTCTTTCCTTGGATCTATTATTGGGATGAGACAGGCCCCTCACCTCGTTGGGCTAGGCCATCTGGATCTGCTCAGTATAAATCCATAGTGAGGCGACCTGGCTGCATGTCCATATGTTGTCACTCCCGACTCATCACATACAAACAACCGATCATTGGCACCACATTGAAATGGACTGGGTTCCCCTTAAATGCAATGTGGAGGGTAGACGACCAACGGATGATCCACAATATCTAGGGTTTACCTCAAAAAGGGAAGAGTTGTTTGTTGCAGAGAGAGGAAGCATCCCTTCTAGCATGCTGTCATATGCTCCAATATAAGCAAACTTGCCATGTTTTCAAACTTACAAATGTGATTTTGATGCCTGAGCAAACCCAAACAGAGTAAAACTGCAGTAGCACACAGGTAAAAAAAGAATCCAGTCTCTTTAGTGAAAGTCCTGTGTTTTATTTCCCTACCAATCCTCATACTTACAAATGCTGACTTTGTAATTTATAATTTTCCTCACACAGCAAAATGCAAACATAGATCACCATACTGCAAGTTGAAAAGTGATGCAAGTGTTTGCTGTGATTGAGACATCTTTTCCAAAAATGCAGCTATGTGGTGTGTGTACATGCAGGCAGATACAGACCATAAGGCAGGTTTATTTGTAAAGCACATTTCATATACAAGACATTTCAAAGTGCTTTTCATATAACAAGGGCTGTCCGTTTTTCAAAATATTAAACGCAATTAATCAGATGTGTGTCCTGAGTTAACACGCAGTTGATCGCATATTGATCGCAGAATTTTTTAAATATTGCTTTTATTTATATTTGATCTATATTTTTTATACAGATATTTTTCATTATATAATACTTATGTAAGCTCTTGGGAAGCCCACACAGATCATTAATCCTGATTTGTTTATTTCTTAATATAGTAGTTCTCCTGGTGTGAGGTAAATTGTTAGAGTTGTCACCATAGCTTATGTTTCATTTCATCAACATGTGGCACGTTTGAATCACCTTCTCCTGCATTATTTGGAGATTTGCCATGTCTATGGCTACCTCAAGTCTGGAAATAAACCCAATTAAACGGGCAACCAGGTGTGATTACTAAATCTCCCTACCTTACCTTAAGCCACTCCAACAGCAAACCGGAGATCCCGTTTCTCTTTTCTATAAGCAGTTTTGTAGCTACCTGCAGTTATAGAATAAGCACGGACAGTCAGCTGATCTTTGAATCAGCTGTATTGAATTCTTTCAGTACGGCGAGCAACAAACATTCCCTTTGTATGTGTAAAAATTGAGGGCTTTTTTACCATCCACAAAGACTGTTATAAACAGACCAGGATCCCTGAGCTTGTCGAGCTTGCTTGCTAATTTGTCCCTATGATGAGTAATACAAGAATGAAAGAAGGCCAATCACTTTGGCCATGAAAGATGCGTTTTTAAATTGGTTGCATAACAAAAAAAAAAACAATTTAGTTTTTATATAGTCTGTGATTTTAAAAGATTTCTGGTTTATGTGTCTCCATTGAATACACAGTCACATGGGACTTGACTGGATACAATGTTCATCATGCCTTTGATATGACACATGAGGTTATAAGGGATCACAGTATTTGAGAAGTATTTCTTTGAAATCCATCATTGGTTTTATAGGATTGCAATGCAAAGCCAAATATTTTACAGTGTCCTTTTGCTTAATCATTGTGCCTACAGCATAAACAATGTGATTAATTGTATGAGTCATAATTAGGAGTAGCTCTTCAACATCATTTTTCAGAAAGTAAAGACTGTTGGTAGAAAAAAAGAAAATATTTTAAACAGTTTAGGCAAATTTACTAAGCTGGGCAAATATGCCGAGTTTATTGTCATCATTCTCATGAAGCTGGTGAATGCCAAAATTAATATCACAATACCTGGTGCACTGCCTCCTGGCTATTTGGTAACATTTTATTTCTCTGGAGAATACATGTGTACATCTCAACTACAAAAATTATGATGTGTCATTTAAAACATAGTAAAGGTTAAAAACAGAGAGCAAATGAAGGAGTAAATCTGATTATATCTTCTCCATACATTGTGAATTAATTTACTGAGTGGAAAATAGCCTTTCATCTTCTGCCACATCCTCCTCTAAGTGTTACAACACCTGCTTCAGGTAACCATGTCAAGCACCAAATTTAACACACACACAGGGGCAATTAATGTCATCATTGGCAGTGAAACCTTGGCAAATGATTCAATAATAATTACCTACCCCCATCCCAACTTTGTGCACAAAAGGAGAACCTTCGATATATACATATGTAACAGGGCCAGGAGAAAGAAAAACACCTTTGTCCACACTTTTCAGGTCATATCAGAACTGTCATTTTAGCAAATGTGAAGCGTCACATTTTAGTATCAAAACTCAATTTGCGTTCTATGCTTTGTCCTCTTGAGCCTTACTCTGTATTTCCTATATTCAGTTCTTCATCTTTTGCGTGTGTGCATGTATAAGGGTTAACCCTTACTCTTTGACACGTTGACAAATTAATTATGGGTCATATTCAACTGTCAGCTGAAAAAAAAAAGCACGGACTATGGGATGCGTGAGGTTGTGGTTACTGGAGCTAAATCAACGACTTTTACTGAGGCAACCTGAATTGTATTCTTGTGGGAAAACAATACATTGTGAACAACAACTCACGTATAATATCACAGTAATTAGCAAAAGAAACTTTGTCGACAGCAGACCAAACAAGCGCTGTCAACCCTCTGTGCAGCTAAAAGACACGCAGACGAGATGCCTGTACACATGCTGGTTTAGCTGCAACCAAAACAACTAGTCAGTCACTGTGGATTTCATTTCAACAATTAAACTTATAAACGTCACAATAACTTGCGTTTTCTACTCCTCGATGATGAGCTCAGTCATGCCGATGTTTCAATGTTTAGGATACCTGCTGTAATAAATTAAATAAAACTTACTCTGGTGGAGTTGATGAAAAATACTTTGAATGGTAGTCACCATTTTGTTATGCTCAGACGGCGTCTGCGCATACATCCCGCTTCGGATGAGTTCTCATTTTGTATGTCATGCCACTGGGTCCACACCATTTACCACCTGGGCGACCCGGTGGCCAGCCGGATGGGAGGAGTTTTCACTCCATTTGAAACGGGTGATCAGCCGGGCTTAGATTGGCTCGTTCAGCAAGATCGCCCCTTGTAACCACATGGGTGGAACAAATCAATCAGAGTTGGTTTGCAGATAACCTTAGAAAATATTCCAACTTAATAAATAATGTTGATGTGTGGCCTTTATTTAAGTTCAGTAGTGACCCGCTCAAATCGTCAGCTGTGGGTCCCAGGGACTCACTACACTGAAAACCTATCAACATCACTGCAGTGTATTTATTTTACCTTCTGAGCTGTAAAACTGTAGTACCGACTTTGTTTGATAGGTGCTAGAGCACCATTTGAGATAAGTAAGGTCTTAAAAGCACGTAGAAGAAGACAGTACACATGAACACAATTTTGAAGTTGTTACCTGTAGACCAGTCATTGTTGCTCACAGATGACAACGTTTTTATGTCTGGAAGAATTTTGGCCACCAGCGGCCACCATCCATTCACAGTTGTGCTTGCCATTTGAAGACATTTCTGTACCCATCGTTACCAGTAGATGTCAGTACTGCTTATGCACTGCACTTTTAATGATTGTTCTAGAAACGTATAATTCTCGGGAAGCTGGGCTGTGCCCATGCTGCGATGCTGATGCTGAGTGTTTTGCATATGGAGGCCCTCTGCTGCTTGGACATTTGTACCTCCTCTTGTCATCTTTGTTCTGTGTCATTGCCCATTTAATCTTAAGCATTCAATAGTAAGCATCTGGCTTCGACCCTTTATCAGGCCTTTTAGTCTTAAATGTGGGAGGATGCCAGCCTCCAGTGCTATTAGCAGTGTGAGGGACATGGGGGAGAAAATAAATATAAAATGGTGCCACCGACTAAGCAAAGATATTCAGAGTTTGCATTTCAGGGGACAATAAAGATGGCCATCTGTTCCTGTCATTCATGCTTTATTGTTTTCCTCAGCGGGCTACTCACTTTGGAACACCACATCAAACATCCCCCACCCACTTAACATTTCCCATAGTCCAGACACCCTTACATACACAAACTACTGACATACTGTAGTTTGCGCACGCATTGCAACACATAATCACACAGACACATACCTACAGATCATTATTAGCCTTGGATAGCAGCAAGATGAGGAATGGGCACAAAAGGCCTTCTACATGGTGGAAAAATCATGACAATAATAAAAAATAAAAAAAAGATGCTGTGTGGGGCATGACTTGGAATAAATTCTTTGGCCTTGTCCCTCATGTTGGCATCAATGGAAGTATGACAAACACTGCCAAATGTTTTCCTTTTATTCATCCTGCAGGATGAGGGGAAGAAGAGAGAGAGAGAGAGAGACTTTACCGAGGAGAAAGTCTGCGATATTGGCTACAGTCATGAATGGCTCCTGGGGGACGTATCTGCAGAGCTCCCACTTTCTCCTCTTAGCAAGTCTGGAGTGAGGACTGTGCAGGTTGGCAGCTATCTTTTGATCAGGTTATGAAGTATATGATTATGGAAATAGCTTTCATTCAGCCAAAATGACATCACTCTAACTTTAAAAAGTTAAGAAACTGTGCCTTTTAAACTTTGTAAAGTATTTGAAAATATGCTTATTCACTTGCCTGCCACAGAATGAATTGACAGAGAGAGCAGCTGGTTAGCTGTTAGCATAACTTAAAATAAGAAAAATGATTGTACTATCATTAGATTATGAGAAGTTGCAGCCTACATGCAAGCTTAATGGCTTATTTCTTTATGAAGAATCAGAGATTTGTAAAAAAAAAGTCTCTAGATATCACTAGCTATACAGAGATTGCTGGTGGGTTGTGAAAAATAGCTAAATCTGGTGACAAATCTCCAAGGTAAGCAATACTATATATATATATATAAATATATATATAATACAAAAAAAAAACAGATCAAGCTTTGAATGCAAACACAAATTTGCAACACAAAGAGGTCTGATCTATCAGCAGCCTCTTAGCTTTATTTCTAGTCCTGTCTACTGTTGAATTTATACCCAGATATCTGTAGCTCTTAACAGGCTGTTTGAATCATGAATTTACTACAATTGAGCAGTTTGTGCATACCCAGCATACACTGTAAAAAAGGTCACATGTATGAACACACTAATCTTGTTACACTGCGTTCATATTTCTTGGAGGGAGTCAGGCAGGCAACCATCAAAACTCTTAAGTAACCAGTCCCAGCCAGTTGTATGACACGAGACCCATGCAAATCAGTAACCTGTTATATAAGTAAACCTTTGTTCAACCGGATAAACAAATTGAGAACAATCTAAGATTGAATAGTATCTTCATTTCTAAGCTTTTCTAAATTCTAGTAAGTGGACTTTGTCAATCTAGTCCCTGCCAGGCCTGATCATTTTCTCTTTGTTGAATCTGTATGCATAAGGCTAACCTGCTGCTGCTTGTGGCTATATACTATATATACATACAAATACTGTGTGATTTCAATCTTTCAAAGGGTTTGCCTTCAACTTCTTAAGGGTTTCAGTGGATATGACATTGTTCATTGAAGTAAAACCAACCACGCAGGAAGTAGACAACAAAATTCAATATTTCTCACAATACTAATCAGTAAATCCTTGTTCTGCATTTATCATCAAAGTGAACCACACAGATACAACGGCAGCATGTTATTAAGTGAAACATCAAACTTTAAATATTAACTCAATAAATAACGCATGTTTCCTTATGATAAATTAGTTATTTGCAGAGATTGACAACATTCTTTGCTTTTATCACAATGACATTACACCTCATATATAATACTGTATGTAAATGATTAACAACGGTGTGTATTATCTCAGACACTACAAAAAAGACAATAGTCATAAGCAGTGTTTTCTCACTGGTGATCTGACTGAATGCAAGATTTGCAGGTGCATTTCCATCACAGTCAGCAAGGTTAAACTCCAGAGAAATTAAACAAATTGCTCCTCTAATGCAGAGTAAAACAAATGGAGAACTTTAGTGCACACGTGGAACCCTCTTGGGTTCTAATTATGTAAAACTATAGACATCAGAAGGCAGTGAATTCTTTAATGAGCACTTGAGAGAACAAAGGGAATTTAAGTGCATGTTAATAAGAGAGGCGAGACAACAGGAGGAGGCAAAATGCCACAGAAAGAATTGCTAGACATTAAATGGGGGCATTTGCTGTCTTACCGCCACCCAGCAGCTTCCGACAGTTACACGGGGTGCCACAGAATATTTGAGAGCAATCTATTTCTCACTGTGATTTGTGACAGTTAAAATGAGTACACGGTTAAAGTGTTAATATATTCACTATGGAGACAATACAACCAATAATAAACTGAGATCAATTGAATGACAGGGATTTTGTTATTAGTGCAGGAGAGCATGAGCCATTCTCAGATTCCCCACTACAACCTGCAATCAGTGAACTGACATGCCACAGGTTGGGAAAATTACAGGTTAAACCTCCTTGTCAGATCTCAGGTTAGCTGGTGACTTACACAGTACCAGAGGGACAGTATCATTTGGATTTACTCAATAACAAACGAGGCAATTGTGGGCAGAAAGCTGTGTTCCACTCTGCTAGTCGGTACACTGGCCATTAGCATTGACAAAGAGTCCGGTGTGTATAGGCAAGCAGTCACCACCCAAATAGTGCTCTTTGCTTTTTTCCCCAGGAAATAAAATTGATCACACTCTTGGCTGTCCTTTGTTCCACTGAATGAGGTGTTGTTAAGATACAGTGTTGCTGGATCGTCAACTTCATGATATACCTCCTGTTTGGACACCACTGAACTGATTACTAGATAATACAGTCTACATATGTGTGACTAAAATTGTGAAATAACTTAAGTTTAGAGATTTAAAACACTTCCCTGTATTCTGCTGTTGTCATGTATAAATGTTGTCGCATGTAATAGTTTTGTAAGAATGATCAACATTTGAGTTACTTTGAATATTTAAGTCAGCTGAGGCTTAGGTAGGTGATTTCCAAATGGTATGAATAAACTTTTAAAGAACATTTTAAACAAGGTTAGTGGGGTTTTTTTTAATATGAATTTAAAGTATGAAAAATGAAAAGAGAAAAATTTTGGGAGCGTCAGTAGATTTGAACTATCATAACTTTCACCCAGGTCTCAGACCTCTGTGTCAGGCACTTGTTCACAGTCATCATAAGGGAACTGGCTGGTGATGCATATTTCAAAGTTTTTTCCAAACAGTATTAGCAATGTATGACTTAAACCAGGAATATATGGACCTAACAGACTAAAAAATGATTTTAAAGAATACTTCCTATAAGACTTCTCGAAAGGAATATCTAAATCCCTGTTTGAAGACACACTTAAAAAAGCACCTCTGAACTTTGGCATGTCAATGAGACGCCCTCTAACGACAGCTAATCGGCATCCATCTTGCATCCTAACTGGACTCTGAGCTATCTCCAGTCAGTAAAAGTTAGCCCGATGTTGACTCCTTTCTTATCTCTTGCTCTGTCCATGTCTGTCTTTCTTTTTCTGTCTTCCTCTGATAATGTCCTCTTGTGTTTCTTTGATGAATCAGCCAAGCATTCAAAGTTGATATCCAGTTGCTAGCATGTGATGCGGCACATAAAGCAGAACTCAGCTGTAAATTGATGCAGCATCCCAGAAAAAAAGTTGTGAAGTTTGGTTTCTTAGCCTTGAGATACTGCTGGACAACTATGTCTCCAGGAATGTAGGTAAGAAATTTCACTGTGCCATAAAAACGAGTCAGAAAACACATATTTTTAAGGTAAAGAGAAAAAAAATACAGTGCTGTTTTGAGGAGTGGTTAAACAAAATGTCTGTCACGGGTTCCTTGTAGATCTTTCAAGAGTTCCAAGAAAAAAAACTCTCAGGCAAGTCGAAAAGTAAAATCTT
>JBBBVU010000019.1:14383602-14397127 GCA_037177055.1 Atherinosoma microstoma
TGTGCCGGCACTAATGTATGTAAGTGTATGTGGGTGCGTACGTGCGCACAAGCGCTCGGACGTGCATGTGCTGCTCACAGTCAGACGGAGCAGGTGTGCTGCTCCATGACAGTTATTAACAGTGAACATGTTGACCTGACCAAAAGATTTGTTTGTTTTTTTTAAATATTGTGTTATACCAAATACAGACTTAAAATGCATGTAAACAATCTGACCGTAATTTTATGAAACTGAAGCTATCTTGAAGCTGGACTAAGTACCAACAAAATGCAGGTGGGGATCAAATCACCTCTGCACATAAATCTGGATGTCCTGTATGCTCAAACAGACTCAGATTGGCTGGTACTCTTTCACATGCTATAGAGTTCCCATCTCAGGCTTTATTTAGACAATAACAGAAGCTGAAACAGAAAAACTCCAATAATAACAGGATGGAAGTAGCCATTTCACCACCAAGAGTTGCACCTTGTACTTCCGTCAATAACTCCCCTCTCATGTACGTAAACTGGGAGAAACAACAGCAGTCCAATAAAATGGCCAAGTCGAACTATAACTATAACTTAACTCAACTATGAATGTAAACACACTGAGCACATAACATTTTTCTCCTTTGGAACCCAATCCTTTATCTTCCCTTAAAGCCAACCAGACAGTTTTGATGCAGACACTTAAGAAAACAACTCAACCAATCCAAGTCTTAAAATAAACAAAAATGTTCCAAACACTGTTTGAAAATAAGACAAAGTATAAAAAAATTTCAAAAAAACATAATTGTATGAAAAAGTCTTGAACCCCAGTCTCCTAGGTGAATGTCCTGTTTTGATTCAGACTCATGTATCACTATTACCTTATGCACATGTACTTTGCAAAACTTGACTGTCAGTAGAACAGAATAGGAAAAAAATTGATTTTTTTTTGTGTTGCCATTTCACAGAAATGCCTGTGTTGTGGTGTTTGCCTTCATGTTATAGTGTGTGAAAATAAGTAAAAGGCTGTCTAGCTGGTGAACCTCACCGCAACGTTTCTTCTCTTGGAGGGATTGCTAAGACATAAAAGGGCAGTGGGCATCTATCCATTGTCTCTGTCTATCTAGTCATCTGTTTAGACTGCAATCTGAGGCAAAAGACAAAACCAACACAAAGACCAGAGACGAAAGACTATGCCTCTAAAACTGTTCATCTGTATGTAGGCCTGTTCAATAACAAATTTTGTCCTGAAATTAATTGTCGCAGAAATTATTGCGATAAATAATAATATTGCGCTAAGCGATAATGTTGTAATTTTGAGACCATTTTCAACTAATAAAATGATAATGCCATAATAATGCAGGTACGCCCTTTCAAAGATCAATAAACTTTCATTTGTAAAAAAACATTTTCACTGGAACTGGAAGAAACTTTAAATAACTAGTCAAAAACAATAAATAGAAGTGACTCTCAGTCTAATTAATAATGAATGAAAACCAAACACAACCAAAAACAATAGATATGATTGATAATGAAGTCTATGTCAACAAAATAGCCCTTAAAAAATATTCAATATGGAGCTCAGACAGGGAAAACCAGAAAAACTTCCAGTTAGTACCTCTGTAAACAAAAAAGTAGCAACAAAAATATACCATGCTACACTCTGCGTTATCATATGAGACCATGAGGCTGTGAAGTACAACACAAGAGATCACTTAGCAAGAAACCAGAGGGTTCAGAGAGAGAAAAATAAAATGAAAGTTATTGTGGCCGGCAAACTTATTGCACTTACCTTTTCTTACCTTGCGATTAATTAATTGAAGTATTGCTTATTGCAACAGGCCTATCTGTATGAAGAGAAACAAAAACTTTCATTAAGAATCATTTCACAGGAACTGGATACAGTAAGTCAATCAGTGTGAAAAGATCAAAAGGAAAAAGAAACCATGTAAACTTTAAAATAAACATAGGACAAGTAGACTATGGAAAATAACTGTTAATCTGGCTTCACTGCCAGGTGAGATAGAGCAGGTGTAAATATATCAAAAGCCTAAGTGTAGAAAAAGCAGAGAATTACAGAGGTAGTAATGCAGAAGAAGAAAAGTGAGACAGAATTTAACATTTGGTCAAAGGTGGAGAGAAAGACAGATGAACCATTCCAGCTCAGCAATTAAGCACTGGGGAAGTCATGTTATGACTGGCCTAACAAAAAGTGCACATGTGGACATAGCAATATTGTCAGTTCTGTTCTTCTTGTGTCCCAGCATTGGTTACCGTGACGATAAACCAGCATGGACAACAGCTGTAACTCATCTAGATGGAAAGCAGCCATAATGAACACACCTGTGCATTCCTGGCTATAATATTTCAAAATGTCTGTTGTGGACAAGGTCTATCTGGCTAACTCATTATATTAGTGATATAGACGATGACAAGAGTAGCAGGATTAATTATGTAAAAACTAATTTATCATTTATCGATTTGGAAGGGACAATTCATGTTAATCAACATTACAGAGTCTAAAATGTAAAGATGTTATGTTTTAATCAAGGCTTTTTTATAAATATATAAAATAATAGTATCAATCTTTAGAAAATAGACTTTTTATGGGATTATTTGACAATGAAAAAGTATATAATATCACTTTTCTACCAGTTAAAGTTTTCCACACAGTAGCCTAGTTGATGATATGACACAAGCATTACTATATCACACATGGCACACATAAATTGAGCAAAACTTCTTTTTACATACTACTAATTGACATGATTTAATAGGAAATGAGGTTTTGAAAAATAGAAATTTGTGATGAGAAAATTGAAATACACAATGTACTGGGAAAAGGTAATGGGCTACAACCAAGGAAGTCATGTTAATAGAAAGTATAGATAGCAGAGTTTATGAAGAAATCCAGGAGTTTTAACCAAAAGTGTAAAAACATTGTGCTGTTTCCCAATTTATCTTTTTTTTTTCTTTTTTAACGTTTTTTGTTTCTTTAGTTTTCAGTTTTTGCTTGCTTATGATTAGGTGTGTTCTTAATTTTGTTTGGTTACCTTGGACAGGTTACTTTGAAAAAACAGCATTTGGCTTTTTGTATCCCATGAATGAATGAATGAATGAATGAATGAATGAATGAATGAATGAATGAATTAAAGATCTTGCTGCTCTTTCACAGAAGATCTGGTGTCAGTATCAATGCCTGGGTTGGAACTCTACCCCCAACCAAGAAGACAAGTCTGACTGAAATAACGTGACGTGAAATCAGCATGACTTATTAACACCATTTAGTCAACAAAGGACATGCTTGCCTGTTTCTGTGCTACAGGGATGTAATTTTAATGCAGCCTGTGCCTCCAGCACATGATGTGGTGTTAATCACCATACTCATAACATGTTTTCTTTGAGACCAGCCTGTTTTTTGAGCATGCATGACTATTTTAAGATTACCTTACTGTTGCTTTACATTTCTGTGTCTGCTTAGGTTAAGTAGTCTATTGTCTTATTAAACTGTAAAGCCTCTCGGGATGCACTAATAGGTCATGAATGACAGACCAGAGACAAAAGAGAAAAAGAAATCCTCAAGCTATCTTTTACAATTTATTGTAAAATGCAAAATGAATTATTTTCTAAGCTCCTTGATAACAGGACAGACATTTGCTTAACTCATTGCAAAGTATTACTAATCCATGCTCATACACACATTTCATTTGTTTGCATATGTATGAGCCTCTCTTGTAAGTGCTTAGAGTTACTGGAATGAAGAGAGCTGCGCAGAAACAAAGTGGTTCAGTGTCTTACCTGCTGCATTTCAGTCAAAATTTGTCTTTTTGTTTTGTTTTGCTCTTTATTTAAAGGGATAGTTCAGAATTATACCGTAAAGAAACTTGAGTAACTCTGCAAATTTCAATCGCAGAGCTACTGTTGCGCAAGGCAGCTCAAACAGGACCGAAATGGCGGACAGACATGGAAGAAACATGGATCAATCTCAACCTGTAAGTAACACAATTATCTTATTATCCCCATGTTGTAAATCATGTAAGGTCTCTTCCACCATGGCTCCTGTCTGCCATTTCAGTCTTTTTCGAACTGCCTTGTGCATGCGCACATAACAGTATCTCCATGGAGAAAATGTAAGGAGCCATACGATTGGCTGAAATCAAACACACCTGCTTAACTGATGAATCTGTCAATCGGAATCGTAAATTTTATGGACAGATTCATCAGCCAATGGTGACATTCGTTGACCTGAGAGGTCAGGGGAGTCTCAAAATTCACCACACAGATTTCTCTCACAAATGCAGCGAGGTTCACAAATAGTTCCTGTACCAGAGAACTCCAATCCATCACGTCTGAATGACTACCGGCCGGTAGCACTCACCCCCATCATCTCCAAGTGCTTTGAGCAGCTGGTCCTGGCACACCTCAAATCCTGTCTCCCTCTCACCCTGGACCCCTATCAGTTTGCCTACCGGAAGAACAGGAGCACAGAAGATGCAGTCTCCACTGCTGCACTCTGTCCTCTCACACCTAGACAATAAAGACAGCACATCTATCTGCAACTTGTTATTGGACTTCCTGACCAGCAGGCTCCAACATGTCAGACTGGACCACCTCAGTTCCTCCGCCCTCACCATCAACACCGGAGTACCACAAGGCTGTGTGATGAGTCCATTCCTCTACTCCCTCTTCACCCACGACTGTAGACCTGCACATGGTTCCAACATCATCATCAAGTTTGCTGACGACACCACGGTGACTGGCCTCATCAAGAACAACGATGAGTCGGCGCTGCAGAGGGTGGTGAAAGCCGCCCAACGCATCACTGGAGCACCGCTTCCTGCTGTGGAGCAAATCTACAGGAAGAGGGGTCTCAGAAGGGCCGTGACCATCTCCAAAGACTCCTACCACCCTGCCCATGGACTGTTTACCCTCCTACCCTCTAAGAAGCGCTTTAGGAGCCTCCGGACCAGAACCACCCGGTTCCGGAATAGCTTCTTCCCAACAGCTGTCACTCTCCTGAACTCTGCCTCCTGACTTGTACAGATATAACTTGTGTATTCCGTGTTTTTTTAGTCTGTTCATTAGTACTAGCCTGTATATATTTCCCAGTTATAGCATTTTTCACATCCTGTAGTAATAGCATTTACTATATATATTTATTAATACTGTATATACTGTATATTCTGTATATTTTTATTTATTACTGCCAAAAGCACCTCTGGTTGGATGCAATCTTCTTTTCGTTGCCTTGTACCTGTAACTTGTGCAATGACAATAAATTTCAATCTAATCTAATCTAAAAAAAATGAGAAGCAGTTTGTAAATGCACATTCAGCAATTCATATGATCTGTGAATACATATTACAAGTGTGGCTCAAAATTATATTTGTGAACCAGAACGTGTGCATTTGTGAAAAACCCTGCGTAAGTTCATTGCTTTTGAGACTGATCTGGCCTCATACGTGGCCAACTTTATTGCACCTGACAACAGAAATTCCTTATTTACACAAATCTGAATTGATTTACTCGTACAAACCTTAAAACTGTGAAGTTGTACAGCACTCTTTCATAATGATTAATCAGTATCATTTCAAATGTTCAGAGGTTTTTTTTTTCTATCTTCCTCCAACAGCTAAATTAAAACTATACTAAGAAAAAAAGGAAAGATTGGGAGTATTTCATCCAACTCCATTCAAATTTCACAGCATTGTCTTTGATTTCTATGGCCCAAAGTAAGGTAAGCCCCAGGGCGGTGACGGACTGTCATCCCTCCCCTGGGGGCAGGAGCACCGCTCTTCCGCTCCCTAATGATGTGCCTGTCTTTTTGAACGAAGAAGCCCAAACCATGGCCTATCACTTAGCAGGCTTAGCTACGCAGGGGGGAGGTGAGTTAGACTGAGGAAAAGACAAAGACAGAAACAGAGGCAGACAGGGGTGGAATGGTGTATGTTTGGCTTCCAGCAGATGAAAACTGCCTCTTTTAGAATTTCACGCAGAAATGAGACGTGTTTAAAAGCCGGATTTCCTTGACAAATACAGTATTATAGAATGAGTGGAGGTAGCAGAAATACAGGTCAATTATTTTGCCATTTAGGGACAATAAGTCAAGCCAAATAGAATAACAGGAATAACAACAGTACTCCTTAAAAAGACCACAATCTATTAGCTTTAGCGTTTACAATTCCCTGTGTACGGCTCCTTTTAAGAATCTGGCAATTGGAGACATGCTGAAATGAAATGCATATTGCATAAATGACAGGCAGTAATACAGCTGTTGTTGTCCCTCTGTCACACTGTAAATATGAACATTCTCAATCTGGAGGGCTCAGCATAATCACTGTTTATCCATTACATCCCCTTCCACTTTGCTGAGTGGCAGCACACACAGTCAGATTGTTCTCAATCATCCGGTAATAGATGCTGTGGCATTTCATGCTGGTATTACCCAAAACAGCCGTTTTAAACTCTCCTCCCCTCCGTCATCAGCCTCCACCCTCCCTGTCCAGATTTTCCATCTCTCTCTAAATATCCCAAGGCTTCTCTCTGTGCTGTTATAACTTTAGATTGATTTAAGCTCTCCTGGAAGCTAATTTGGTCCATTTGAATGCTCTTATAATCTCCTCATTTGATTCACGAGGAGAACTGTTTTTAGCTGAACAGAGCAGCCTGTACAGCAGGGAAGTAAAGAATAGCATCACACACATGGTGGAGCAAAAGAAGCACAATATGTGATAAAAGAAGAGTTGCCTGAGGGGTACAGAGAGTGGCCACAAGGACTCCCTTTCTTTTTCTGCACCCTGAAAAAAATTAAAGTACATAAATGCAAGAACATCTGAACAAGCTGAGGGAAGCTGATGCAAATGAGTTGAGGAGATGAAAAGGTGAGGGTGGTTGAAGCACCACCCTGAAAACCTTGTTATTGTGAAGAAGAAAACATACAGGATTCATGTACAGTCTGTGGAAGGGATTAAATACAGCCCACATTATAGCCAAACAGGGATTTTTCTTCTTTCAACCTACTGCTAAATGAATAGTTTCACAGATTTTTGAGAATCTAAGGAGTTCCAGGCAGAACTGAGCGGGCGAATCTTTTGATGTAGGACATGTTTTAAGGTTCATGTGTGGTACGTTGTCACCCCTCATCCCTCCTTTCCTCAGCACATGAGGATAACGGAGTCTAAAAGTGACTAAAGGAAGGCTTCCTTCCCTCTTCTTTTGATATATAAAAATAGAAGCTAAGCATGTCAGAAACATGCCACTGCAGATTTCTTTTCTTTTTGGTTTTCCTGTTTGCATATATATGTGCCCTGTGAGTCCAAGGTTTCGGATGACATTTCCCAGCTGTACATCGGCCTTCTTTCAAGATGCAGATTCTCAATCGGAGTAGCTGCCTGTGTCCTCCTTATGCACATTCACATTAAAGACAGAAAAGGTAGAACCACTTGCCTTAAAACCTCTTTGAAGTGAAGTCAGGACCAAAAAAAAAGAAAAGAAAAGGATGTGTGCCAGCCAGGATGTGAGGCAGAAGGGAATAAAAAGAATATAGAGGTAGTGGTATCATCTGGTGAAACTGCAGGAGAAAAATGTAGGGTGAAAGAAGAGGAGGGGTAAAGGTTGGAGTGTTCTGGGATGTCTGTTGGGATGGGAATGCACTTGGGGAGTAGGAAAAAAAAACACCTTTGTATTTAAAAAACACTCCAAAACTTTAAGAATAAAAAGAAGAAATAAGAAGGCATGGCACAAAAGAATATTCACAATTCTTCTTTCTGCAAAAAAAAAGAAAAAAAAGGAAGAAAAGAAAAAGTGTTTCTTCTGCTTCGTTGCCTCTGCCCGGCTAGAGTTTCTCTGCGTTGATCACAATTTGTCGTGTGAAGATGCATTGGCAGTTGTTGACAAAGACGGAGTTTGTGACGGTTGACTCGGTTATTCCATAGAGATAGGCAAGGGATGGGCGATGAGGGGGAGGCGACTCCCTCCCTCCTCTTGTTTTCTTGCTGACTCTCTTAACTGTGTTTACTCTTTCAACAGTGACATCCAAAGGTATGCAGAGCTGAAAAAAATTTCCTTCCAGCTGAAATTTGCCACTGTGTTTTGCACCATTTGAATGATTATTTTTCTTAAGCATTACATTTATGCAAAGTTAAACAGGCCAAATCAACAGCTGGCATGGATTGCTCATGAGTTTTATCCAGAGTTTTTAAATTCCTGGTTTACTCAATTACATAAAGGGTGATTTTCTTCCCATTAATGTCACTTACTATTCAAGCAAACAATGATTTATGTCTTTATTTTCAAACTCTCCTACTAATGTCTACAAAACTATTAGCCTGACTAACGATCTTGGAAGATGAATAAGATAAAACATTCAAAAGATTTTAGGGGGCAAACACTTGAGTTTCCCTTTCAATAGTCTCAGAGTCCTACTATAGCTGAAATTTAAGGCATCCTGCAGCATATAGCTCAACTCTCCCGGGGCGGTTAAGCACTGCGAGGCAATGGTGGTGATGCTGGAGAGGCTGTGATCATGCCCAAGTTTCATCTGAAGCCTCTGAGCCCTGATCGTAGGGAAACTTCAAGTAAAAACCGCAAGAGCAGAGAGTTGAGATGAGAGAGGAGAACAAACAACTGATTTCCATCAAAACAGATTGTCAAACCAGATGGGGACTATTCGAGAACTGGGGCAGAGTGGATGGAAGAGAGGGAGGGGGGGGATTCTGATTGGGCAAATCTCAACACAAACCAGTCAGTGGCATGAGAACAAAATGGATTTTCTAAGCACTCAGCAGCTATGTTGTCATGTAACTCTAAATGGTTTTAAATAATTCTGAATTTAGTTTTTATTAAGTGTACAAAATGTTAAAATATTCACAATGATTAAATTCTACATGGAACAGTACAGTTTTACTTTTTTCTGTTTTAAAAAGAAAAAAAAAGTCATCTCTCTGGTGCTGAAATGTCAGGGTCTTGATGGCTAGGTTTAATTTCCTGGACAGAAACAGAGGACTGACGTGTCTCTGACCTCTCACCTTTGATTGTGTTGTCTCTGTGTTACAGATAGTGAGTCTGAGATGTGGTTCGGTGCGTATATAATTAATCCTCCTGAATAATCAGCGCCCCTGAACGATTCTACATGCTCCGACCATTATCATGGTGCCTCTGGCAACACCTGAACAAAGCTCATCAGCATGCCAGCATTGATTCAACACAAGGTTCCCTCCAAAGTGGATTGGCTTGATCGCATCCTTTAAATATGTTATCAGAGCCAACGCACGCTTGAGCCTCCGACAAGAGGCTCTTTCTTTCAGTCATAAACCACATGGAGTGAACACAAGCTTATGTCCAGGCTAAAGGAAGCTTGGATTTCATGGCTGCTGAAAGCTGTTTAAACAACAAAGTTGTAATTTTTAATGACTCGCATCGAGAGAAGCAATGTTTTTTACTTTGAGCAATCGAGGACATGTACATTTTCTATCAAATGCCAAACCTAAACTGTGTAAATTAATAAAGTTTAGGAAATATGCTTATTTGATATGTAGCAATGACCAGCTGCTGATTTCTGTTGATTTATTTCAGACTTATATTTATATTTAAACATGTACACTGTAAATAAAGAATCAATGTTAAAGGGGCCCTATTATGCTAATTTCAGGCTACTTTATTTTTATATACGAGTCCACAAGGGCAGGAATTGATCAAGGATTTTTCACAAACTCCTTCATATATTTTAGATCGATCCTCTCCGTAGGCCCTCAGATCAGCCTCTGCCAGAAACAAGTAGAATGAGACTCTTCCGCACTAAGCCCCGCCTCCCACCTGATGCAGGCTACCTCTGATTGGTCAGCTGTCGGGAATAGTTCTCAGGAGCGGGCACATAAACTGTTTTTGCTGTCATGGAAACACTGGCAGAACTCGTAAACAAACAAAGTAACATAAATATCCAGTAAAAAAGGGCAACACAAATCATACAGCCGTACATGTCCGAGCCTGAATCAGACCCCGAAAAAGAGGGTAAACTCAGCAACCGGCAGCAACGAATGCAGCAAGATGTATCTGGTAAATACTGTGCTTACCAGCCATATTCTTACATAACGTTATTTGCCGTCTTTCACTCGCCTTATATATTTCTACATGCTCCTGTTAATAAGTGTACATGTTGCAAATGTACCACAATGCCAACAGGGGTGGAAAACGTCTGCTGCCAAGAAATAAATAAGGTAATGATGCTATTTGCTAACACTATTGGCTAGTTTAACTGTTGATCACACACTAACGTATTGAAACAAAACAGACAACGGTTTTACTCACAGTTGTGGTTCAGGATCAGAAACGTGGTCTTTGATTGTAGGAACAGAACCTCCTATCAGCAAAAGCCTGGACGCAAATCCCCTGTTGAACTGGCCCTCATTCATTCAGCAGTCGTGGGTGAAGTGCTGGTGTCCGGTACAAATGTTGGTGAAACTCTGTGGAAGGCTCCCAAAACAAAACTCCATCCATTGCTGTCTAACCGTTGTTTCCTTGGGTAATTTTAACAAATGTAGCTTTCTACATAGCAGAAGAAGCATTTCTTGTGTGACATGATACTGAAAGTGTTGCGGTGTCCACCGAAGTTTTAACCTCCTTCGCCTTACACTGAGCCGCAGTGAAGGTGGGTGTGCCTAAGCATAAGTGGGCAGCTCCTGTGGTTGCAAATTACCACTGCCATGTGCATATAGCCTATGCAGCCTATATGCACATGGCAGTGGTAATGTACCTTATGTTTAGGTGCTAGGTGCTTTACAGCTCTTCTGCTTTTTTTGTCAAATTTTCAGTAGATTTCAAAAAACTGTTTAAAATTTAATCAACTGATATACATCCCTTCATTTGTGTCAAGCTTCCAGTAAAAAAAAAGAAAAAGTCTAAAAAGCTTTTAACTATGAACACTGACAGCACTTTAGATATGCTAGCATTTGCTAATATGCTAATAGTTAACAATATATGTCAGCCTTTTCAAAAGTAGCTGTAGCTTGAAATATGCAATCTGACGCTCTTCTTTTTTGTCAATGTTGTATAGCATAATTCTTGAATCTTGTAGCCAACATTGTTAAACATGACTTGAAGGTAAGACCTGAAGTTGAAGAGTAAAAACACCATAGCTAGCTTCACAATTAAAAAGCACTGAAAGAGTTTGAGCTAGAAGAGAGAAAAAAAAAACAGGTTGATAGATTAAGGTCTAGTTTACACGACAACGCTGCTACCAAATTTGCTTTTTTTTTCCTTTGCGGGATCCAAAAAAACAGCATTTAGACAAATTAATCCGATCACCGTTGACATGACTGTGCAAATTAAGTAAATACGATGTTATATGCATGCCAGGCCTTTAGATGCAGTGAAAACTAAGTTACAACAATATACCCCATGTTTACCCTACTGCATCCTCATTAAACTGGAAGACAACATCTTCGCTGGCGACATTCATGCTGAATGATGAGTAAGTTTAGTTTTAAGAGACCAAATAACTTGAAAAGCTGTAGCAGCACAAGATTGAACTTGGGGATTGCGGGTGTTGTTGTTGGTTTGTTCACATGGCTTGCAGAGTGCGCAGCGGGCAGTGACGTCGTCCTATTCAAGAGCTTCCAGCTTGGGTTTACACATCTCCGCTCCACTCTGCGTAGCAAGACAATTGCACCCTGGAGCCCGTTCTCAAAACTTTTGCGGAGTCGTCCCCCCCCGACATTCTGTCGCCGTGTACAAGTGAGGCCAGATCGCAACATGCATCTGGTGATATGTCTCGTCTTTCTTAGCTGTGAATTATTGTCAATTGGATTAATTTGCAACCAACATCAGACCAAAAGTGGTTAAATAAAATGACATTGTACAGTAGTTTTTAAACATTCATCAACAAAACATATAAATCTTGTTTACACTAGCCAAAAATTCCACTAACGGCCACTAACTTATTTTTGAGTACAGTATAAAAGTGTCTAATTGCCATGTTGTCTTGTATTAAATGGCTATGAAGTAGTTACTGGTATATACCTCAGCTCTATGAGAACACAACACCATGTCATATGTGCTCATTTTCACAAAAGATGCTGAGGTCAAACCTACAAGAGTGGACTAACCCCCCTTTTTCTTTACAGAAACAAGTTTGCAAGTCATGTCACATGTACACTCTGAAAATGATGTACAATAACTCACAGGAAAAAAATGAGAAGAGATCCATTTATTCCAGTAAGACTCCCTTTCTGTCCTGATGTGTAAGACTCATGCCCATGGCCCCTTTAAAAAACTTTAAACTTGACTCCTTATCTCAGAGAGCCTTGGTTTTTGGAAACAATGATCCAGCACAGCCTGCAAATGTAGTAGTTATAAGTTTGTACCCTAGAAGGTGGCAGTATACTGGCCTGGAAAGTGTGAACCCCAATATTCCCTGAGCACATCACTCATACAACACTCCGTCCCCACCTGATCAACTTCCCAGATTCTACCAAAAATGTTATCATGTGGGAACTCACTGTGCCGCGGGAGGAGGACATGGAGGAGGCCCACGAGAAGAAGATGAACAAATACCAGGAACTCATGGAATCATGGGTGGCATTGAAGTGGGTTGCTAAGGCTTCCTGGGACATTTCCTTTAGGCCATGACAGCACTGGTTGTGTTGTGACTAAAGCAGAAAAAAGGGAGCCATATGTGAAAACCCAGAAAGCCACAAGGTTGCTTTGGATTACGTGAGGAAACCAGTGTCTTGTTGCTGCTGGGATTTGATCACCTCAGCTATGTCACCTGGGTGAGGGGGTATGATATTGAATGACTCAAGACCCTCAATGACCCCAGGAACATCACTGAAGAAGCATCCCAGCTCATCATAGCAATGTGTCTTAAAACCTAGCCCACAGAGTGAGGGGTTTTAGGGCTCATTTATACTCCCGTTTTATACATAAATAGGTATATCTGTTTCAAGCAATGTCTAAACATCACTGTCAACATACAAGTATACTTTATGTTGGCATGGTTGTGAGGCAATATATCCACTATAGGGCAGTGCAGAGTTCACTTCTGAGTTCTGATGTCAGTGTCAGACAATAGAAAACATGGTGGACGGTGGAGGAGACCATGATAATCTCAGAATGAGACATAAAAAGAGACAGTGCAGTAAACAGCGGTGGTTACTGCAGCTAAAAAATATGACACAGCTTTTTCTTCTTCTTTGTTTCTTTCACTGGTCGCATGTGCGCTATACCACTTAACACTGTCCTCAATTTCCGGTGGTATTGCTCTATTTGCTCCATTTGGGTGCATATCCACAAGCTCTCTGAAAACAAACTGAAATATGCACATAATGAACACACGGGATGGACAGAAGGCGAAATCCATTTGCCAATGTGAATTTAATGTTGAGCGTGAATGAGCCCCCATGAGGAAGTGCTTTAACATGCAGCGCTACTAATAAATTCTGGGGACAAAAGCAAAATATCTTATTTTAAAGGCTTAAAATTTAGTCATGAAATACTAATAAGTTGTTTATATATATATGTATATATATATATACATATATATATATAAACATATATATATATGT
>JBBBVU010000019.1:14397227-14414269 GCA_037177055.1 Atherinosoma microstoma
AAGTTGTTTATATATATATATGTATATACATATATATATATACATATATATATATATATATATATATATATATGAATGAATACTCATAACCTTTTTAGCTAGATTTATATCTTTGGCTCTGGTGATTGTTTTGAATGTAGCTCCATTATAAAATGAAGTCTCTAAGAGAGATATATCTATTCAAATTTGAGGACTTGTCTTTTTTCCTGATTGTTTTGGTCCAAACATGTTTTTTGTTTGTTTGTTTGTATGTTTTTTGTTCGTTTGTTATTCTAGTCTTCATTCAGAAAAACAATATACCAGACAACAAAGATGAAGAGCAGAACAACATGGAAGAATCTATTAACAGAAATTAAATCAAATAAAGTGCAATTTTTATTGTTTCATTATATCACTGTTATATATTTTAAGCTGTTTTTCTACTATGAAATAGCTCCCTGTCCTAACCCAACTTCCCCTACCTGTACATTCCTTTCTTCAGTCCCTCTGGTCAGGTAGGGGGGAAATGAGGGTGATTATTGACAGTGAGATAAATGTCCATCTTCCCCTCATTGAACTGATCACAGCCCGGCCTTCGCTTTCCAGCCGACTGACTTCTCTCTCGTTTTTCGCCTTCAAACCTGCCTGTGGCATTCCTCAAGGTCCCCTGCAATGCCTGAGGCTGTTCAGAAACTCTGATGAACACAGGCTCAGTTCAATCCCTCAACCAAGTCTTTCCATCCATATGTTTATGTTAAGATGAAGTTGACATGCTCAGGCTTTTATTCCCTTTTTCATGGAGACATTGATCAAGGCTGCATCAATATGAAATGTGTCAATACTGGAATTTTAAAAGTGTATAGGTAAAAAATAATTGCATGAAATCCAAGTCAATCGAGACGGTGTGACACTTACCCTTTTGAAATGTGTATTTTTGCCATTAAAACTTTATGGAGAGAGGCTTTAAATCCATCCTATTTCTCTTGCCAGTTAAAATTCCTCCGAGTATAGTGAAATATTTCCCACCAGTATCACTGGGACTACAGGTTAGAGTCTAGAATCTGCTATTAAATGGAAAACAAAAGGAGTTGAGCAGTTAATGATTCCCAGGATATATACTCTCTAAGTATATAGTTCATAGTACATTTAAAAAGTCTAGTACTTAGTATAGAATATGGTTTATATTTCATCTGTGGCAGTGGATGGTGAGCTTCTCATGAAGAAGCTGCTTCAGGTAAACTGCTTATTAAGAGCAGAAATAACGATGGCTGTGTTGTGGTCCACATGTCTGAGAATTGTTTTTTTAACCTGGAACTGTACCTGGTAACCATATTGCAATGTTACCATGCCCTTACAGTTATGAAATATTTTTCTGTGTAGTGGAGTGCAGATACAGTGTTCAACATTCTGCTTCCACCAGAGCTTTCTCTACTGGACGTTGTTGATCAATGTGCTACCACCTTTTTGTAATGTAAGAACATCACACACTGCTTGTTTCACTTTCTCTGCAAACTAATTAGAGTCCGTTCTGCATTCTAATAGCAGGAATAAAATCCTCCACTTCATCTTTCTTTTCCAAACATCGCCTAATTAATTGTCAAATATTTAAATATTAATATTTTTTGGTTTCGCTTTAAATGATCATACAGCAGAAGTTGTTGTTGTTTTTCTTCATATAAACCTCAATTCCAGAAAAGTTGGAGTGCTTTTTAAATGTAACAAAACCAATGATATGTTATTTATGTGTTTATTAGAATCTTGATTTAAAGACACAAGTCTAAAGAAGTTAGTTTCAGTGTCTGTTAAAATAAGAAAATATAGACAAACTTCAATTTGATACTAAAAAAACTTTATCTATACCTTTTGGGATAGGGACATGTTTAGGATTCTGTTACATCACCCTTTCTTTTGTTTATATTTTTTCTATCATTTGGGAAATGTGGATACTTGGAATTTCTGCCCATTCTTGCTGAATAAAAGATTCCAGCTGCTCAACAGCGTTTTGTTGTTGTCTGTTCTCCTTCTCATAATCCACCATATATTTTTAATAGGACACAGATCTGGACTGTGGGCAGGCCAGTCAAGCACACACCCTCCCCATTTATGAAGACACGCTGTTGTGAGTTCTGCAAGATGACATCTGGTATTGTACTGCTAAAATAATCTCTTACCTCCCGGGAAATGATATTGCCGTGATTGTAGCATATATCTTGGGCAAAAACAAAAGCATATGTATGTGAAAAACCCCAGTTCCCTTTTGGAAACAAACCATGCTCTGGATGAAGGTGGACTTGTGCTTAGCTGTGTCTGCGATTGAAAACTTCCTATCACAATGCTCTGATCGGATGCGTATAGACCTTTCTGATCACAGTAGGAGATTGCTCTTGACAACAGAGTGACAAGAATGGGAAGTTTTTAATCCCAGAAACATCTGAACACACTCTTGCTTTCATCCAGACCATAGCTCATATCTGAAGATGAACAATGATTTCAAATGTCCGGATACTGATATTTTTAACCATTGCATGGCTCACCAAAATTTCCAGTCTAAGCCTCTGCATCAATGGTAACCTCATACATATTCAAGTCATCCCTGCCATGGGTACAAATGCACCCTTATACGATCATAAATGCTGGCTTTTTCCAAATTTTTCCCCCAAAAGCAAATGAAAAGTTGATTTATCTGATAAACGGACGTGTCCACTGTGTTTCTGTCCATTTTTTAGAAACTTATTTCCAGATAAGTTATGGCTATCATTTCTGCAAAAACTTTATGTATTTGACTTGATTCTTGTGTAACACAGTTTTAAGATGGATAACTGGATGGACATCTGGGCTGTGCTGAGTGACAATGGTTTTCCAAGGTTCTTCTAAATATTGATCATTGTGGCATGATGTGCTTCTCAAAGGTGCATTAAACACTAGTTTTAGTACTTTGTTTTTATGCACCAAGATTTCCCCAGACTCCCTTGATCTTTTCATGATATTATGCATTCTAGATGTTGAAAGATGAAAGTACTTTGCAATTTTGTACCAAAGAATATTTTTTCTGAACTTCCTGATGATTCTATAATGGACTGTGGCACAAAGTAGTGAATAGAGACTCATCATTGCTCTGAAAAGGCTAAATCTTTGGCCAATGCTACTTTTATACCCAATGCCGACGCCCTAACCTGTTACCTAAGAACTACTACTTTTTGTAGAACTTATTGTATATTCTAAAAACTTCCCTGTCCCTTCCTCCCAACTGTTTTCTTTTTTCTTTAGTGGGTTTCTGGCATCAAATTAGAAATTTGTTAATGTTTCCTCTTTAAAAATGAAGCTGGTCTATGAATACACTTACTTTTGTCTGTACAAATTCAATTGAATTTTTGTTTCCAATGTTTGAATTTCCAAACCTTTTTTTTTTTTTTTTTTAGATATGAGCCTTCTAAATGTCCATTGTCTTCCTAGTCGGCTACAACATTTAAAGTGATAATCAATTATTTGCTTTGTTATAAATATCTAAATGTTGCTAGTAAACAGAAAGCCCTCATGTCTAAAAAAAAAAGGAAAAAAAAGGACTTGAATGCATGATTCTTGAAATTAGTTGAGGTATCATCTTATAATGAGTGTTGCAAAAGTAGAAGATTGTGTATAAAATAATTTCTTAACTGGGGCAATCCGATGCAAAATATATACTTTTGGTAATAACCGCATTAGCCACAGCAGTAACTGGAGTCTGACACTGGCTAAATCCTGTTATTAGTCACTATAAGGTGTAAAACCTTTTTTTCACAGACAGATCAAGAGTTCTAAAATTGCACCTCATTTTCCTGTCTTGTGATGATATAACCATGCTTTACATAAATACTGTATATGGCATTGCTGTTCTTCACTTTTCAAAGTGTTAAAGAGTTTGCTGTTCACCTCAAAACTTGGGGCATGTGACATCAAACAGGAAAAAAACAGCCTTTTTTCCCTTCAAAGGGATAAAATCAGGAGCAACCTCATGCTACGCACACTTGTAAATTCTAAGTCTCTAGAAACGTATTATCACTTCAATCTTTTATTGAAATGTATAGCTATTTGTGTGTATTGATTGGATTGTACAACCTTGGTAGATTGTATGTCTGTGTTCTGTCTGCACAGCAGAGCCATAAGTAAGCAGCTCACGTTTCTGTCTGTGTAGAAAACAACAGATCAGAGCAACACATCTCATATAGCTGTGGAAACTCCACATCTCATCAGAGAGCAACACAAATTTATTGATAAACAGGAAACTGTACTATTAACATTTGTAAAGGGGCCTGAAACTTCTCTTGCAACTTTTATGGATTTTTTTTCTTGACAGTTTTACTGAGATGCTTTTTTTTCCTATCTTGTTTTTCCATTTGTGTTTTCTTTTTTTTTCTTTTTTTCTTTAGAGCACACTCTACACGCATACAAATGAATAGTGGTCTAACTGGCCTTAACTGCTAAGACAACAAACTGAGAGAACGGTCTAAAATACTGTGGGATACTATGTATGACTTTCAATGAAGTGACCAGTTTCTGGAGCAAGAAATGTAACCTCATTAAACCCAGTGCTGTGCTGTATCCTCTCCAAATGATCTATACAATTCCCATAACCGGAATCAACACCTGCAACTGTAAAAATGACTGCTGCTGCATTGTTGTCACATTTGTCAACTTTAACATGGGTGCTCTGCAAGTATGTGTATGTCTGCATGTATAGTACATCCCTGATTCAGAGGATCCACAACCCACAGTGTGCACCTACAGCTGGCAGTACTGAGGCAGGTTTTTTTTTGGTTTTTTTTCCAATTCTAATGAATGCAGTTAAACTGGTTAGGTGCTGGGTCCAGGATGCTGTCTCTCAGACTTGCTGTGCCTGAATCTAATGTGTAGACAGATGATGTATTGGAACTATCACATCAAGGAGTAGCTCATATAAGCTGGGGGTGCCTGGCTCTGCGTTGCGTACTGTCTGCGTGTGGTAGTGGGGTACTGGAGGGGGGGGAGGCTGAGTGCTGAGGGGTGGGCTTGGCCGAGGTTGTATTTTCTTTGGGGAATTGCATGTTTCAGCAGTATGGATATTGCAGGCTGTGGCAGAAGGAATAAACAGACTTTCTCTGCTTTTTCTTCAGGGATGGGCCTGCTCACACAGGCGGTTCTGTGACTGATGTTTGTCAGTGTTATGCGTCTATTTATTTGTTTGGCATACAAATACATTATTAACAAGCCACTGCCACATGTTATCCTCTCAGCGTATTCTTCGTTTGCATCAGTGTCTTTCCATTCATGTGCAAATTAGCTAGGTCACTGCTCATCTGTAATACCAAAGCCTAAGGTGAAATTTCTAACTCAATAGGGTTCCTATGATGATCGGATATGGTTATTACAAATTAAATATTTGAGGGGAAAAAAACCTGAAATTGCTGCTAAGTAAGAGAAGACAGGTGATTTTTATTTCTTATGCAGGCTATGTCTTCATGCTTTGGTTACAAAATGCGGCCATTACTGTGGCCCATCAAATTAGCAAGGCTCATTTGGAGCGAAATCTATGGAAAAATGTTTTTAAATTGATATAGAGAGGTCTGCATCATTGAAACTGGTGATAAATCCTGACATTCAGTATGCATTTGTTTTTAATTCGCAGTCACATTAGATATTAGATTGAGTGGGCCCTAAGCGTGATTTCAAGACCCAGAAGGAACTGCCTGTAGGTTTGCCTGGGAACAGCTTGAATAAAAATAATGCTGTGAAAGGCTTATTCACACTCACAATCACACTTAAGGCAATTTCAACCATTACAGGGATAAGGACTGAAAGAAAATTAAGCTACTGCAAAAGATACCTTTTTCTAAGGTTTTTTCCCCCCTCCTCCCATGCATACAGTATCAGTGTATTTAGCCCATCTAAATTCAAAAATGGAAGGTTAAAGAATATTGTTAGAGTCTCTTGGAAAACTACAATGTGTATCCACTCAGTGGGAAGAGAACATTTAGAAATTTAAGAACTACCCATGCACAAACATGACATTAAAATGGGTTTCATAGTCAAAACTGCACATTTTGAGATCATTGACTATCATCAAGGTTATGTTTGCACCACAGAGTACATATTTTTGTACTTCGTGTATTTAACAGGAAATAAAGTAAAAGCAGAACTCTGCTTCTGTAAATGTTTGAAATTCAATATGGGTCAGAAATCCAGGTCTCAAAGGTCCCAAGGATTCCCAACTGAATCAACGTGTTTTCTTGACCTTGTATGTTTGAAAGGTGAGGGAAACGTTGAATCTGAAGCAGAAAGCTTTTCCTTGAAAGGAACTAGTAGAGTTGAGGTAAAACTTATGTGCTTTTAGAGGAATGTTTGAAGCCCAAACAAAGAGAAGCAAAGAGTTGCTTCAAGGTGAAAGTACTAACTTGGTGGTTATGTCACAAATAGTGCACCAATCTCTGCTACAAACAAGGTATGGACAGAGATTCTGCATGAAGCATGAATTTGGTTCTTTTTTTTTTTTTACAGTATTTCCTTCCAAAAGAAAAATTTGTCAGCCACTTAAAGGATAGAAATTATTGGGATGTTTTGATGCCAGAAGGAAGAGGAAAGTGGCATTCATCTTTTCTGTTCTTTTTTTTTTTACGCAAATGACAAATTCATTTTTCTTTTTTGTTAAAAGGGAGAAATAAAAGCAAAATGACATTTTACCTGCCAACTACCATCCCTGTTAAGACTGAACAAATCAGCCACTTACAATGCAATGTAATTAAATGTTTAGAGATGACAAGAGGAGCTGAAATGAATATTAAAGTCATCTTGAGCTTTCAAATGAACCACAGACAACTTTTCATCCTTCTTTTCCCTACAATGGACTAAATATATGTTTAGATGTTTCCAAATAGGAGCCACTTTGTTTCAAGCTGAAAGCACAGAGAACAGTCTGATGTGTGTGCCTGTTCCAAATGTGAATATGTGTATTCATGATTTCTTCATGGGTTTCCACTCACTAAAACAACCTCATTAAGGGATAACTGACATGAATCCATTACATCATTTAAAATTCCAACACATACAGCGCTGCTGCCACTCCCCACTGCGAGGGCGCAGCCAATCTCTGATCTCACCGCATGTGCACATGTCCTAGAGCCATTCAAATCAAAGAGCCAGTCCTCAAAGAATGTATGTCACGAGGACATATCTTTAAAGAGACCATGGAAGGCTATGTGAGTTCAGCGCTTTTTAATGACATCTACAAGTGTTAATTATCTGTATGTGTCCTGCAAAGTGCAGTAAAACACCATCTGTGCTCCCATAAATGCAGACCCCAGTCTGTTGTACAATGGACCAGGATAAATTGTATAATAATGGGGTTTAAAAAATCATATAACAGTAAAAACTATTTTGCATGGCCTCTGTATACAGGCAGTTTCTGTTTTGCACAGGCTATTGCTGGCATCAGCGGCCTTCGATGGTTATGTTGTGTTATATGCAGAATGAAGGCAAAGCTTAGCTGAAGCAAGCGAGCAAAGGCAAGTTTCCAGCTGTTCATATGTTAGATATTCTCAAATGGCCCAGCAGTCCAGCAGGCGGTGTTCTATTAAATCCCCAGTTGAACAGTTTTCTCCTGTTTGTGTTTGACACAGAACAGTGATGGTGCGTTCATGTTTCAACAAGCTGAGGATTATCAGTAAGTGCTATAATTTGGTTCTTCGCTCTTTTGATAGGTTTCCTACATAAACTAAACTTTTTTTTTCAACGAGCTCTGCCTAAGATGGGCATTTCCTCTGCAGAGGGGTTTTCACTATTAAGGATGTTGTTGGCCGAGATGTGTGCATCTGGTTGCTGATTCTGCAGCTGCACGATCCAAATTCTTTGCTAATATTGACTCAAAGAGGCAACAGACATATGATCACAAAATCTTCGAATTTCAGTGATAATCTCCTTTCCTTTCTCTTTTTTTCTTCAAAGATTGACACACCAACTTTTCATCCCTCCCCCTGCCACAAGATGAGAGCATTTCCTCACTAGCAAATCTTCCAGATAAAATCTAAACAAAACTTTAAACCAAAAACCAAGTCTGATATCTATATTTCTAATTCAACATTATATCACCGTGTTTTATATTCATCATTGTCCGACAAGATTCTCTTTCCAAATGTCCTGTAACATATGCACCTATCTCATTTGCACTTTGTAAACACACCAAATCTCAGCTTCCATACTATGTGCAAAAAGATGTCTCTCTACACTGGATCATATTCCCATGAGTTTACAGAACAATAACAATATTTATAACACAACTGTTGCCCACGTCACTAAAGAAAAGTTTGTTTCCCCCCCCCCCACAAAATCATATGAACCACAAGTAAACAGACTTTTACCCAACAGACCCACATAAGAGAGATCACTTATCTTGACCTGAAAAATTAAAGACTTGAGGCAATTTTCTGAGACTGTTCAAAACAGCAGGGACACCTTTCTGATACATAGTAAGCTTTTCACTTGTACTCAGTAAACATCTTGGTTTGCCCTCAAGTTTATAACCTCCCTGTAACTGGCACACATTTAAAATAAAAAAAACAACAAAAGGTAAATGGTCATATTTAGATCTTGAAAATAGTCAGGTTTCCTCATGTTTTGGACATTTGGCATAAACTTGTCTGTTTCAATATTTAGAAACATATTTGTTGAATATATTATCACTGGTGAATTGCTCTAAACCCTCTCTGAGGAAAACATGCAGGGTTTTTTTTTCAGCTGAGATGCATGACTAGAAGGGTAGCATCTATTTTACAAAAAAATCATGCCTTGTGAAAACTGAGTAAAATTATTGCGCAGGTCAGCCCTTTGCTGTGATTGGTTTGGGTCACCTGAATCATCTCGACTCAGATGTGTTGAACATTATTGAGAAGAAGAAGGAGGGTACGATATTCTGTGACGGGAAGGGTGAGTGAGGGAGAGAAGGGGGAGGGTGTATGTGTGTCTGTCTGTGTGTCTGCCCTTGAGTATGGGGGCGGAAATTTCCAAAATTGGTTGATTTTCAAACAAGATGGCATCCAATTATGTGATAAAAAAAAAAGTAGATTTGCACCACGGGGTGTGGAAACGTTGTGGTTATATTAGCCCACGCTTCAGACGATTTCCATCATCAAAATGTATACCTGTCTTATGCAGGGAACTGCACTGAGACTATGTGCAGCTTTACAAGCTGCAAGCTGCTATTTGTCAATGCTTTGCAGTCAACATTGTATAAACTAATAGAGTAATACTTTTAAAATGTTCAATTAACTATAAAAGGAGGGGCACATAAATGTACTTCTTTTAGAATTTATTTCAATTCTCTCTTTTTTCATTGAGATTTTGTGTGTTCAGCTAATGCATTTTCTCTAAACGGCCTGCCTTTTAGTGTATTTCAGCACCACGGACAGCGACCATAGTGACCTGCTGTTGGTCTCTTCTGGAGGCCTTTGACTTCATGTACAAATATTCGTCTCCTTTTTTCCCCCTGCATCATATGAATAAGACTTGATGAATGCACTTAGCCTATACAATACAATATCTTTTATTAAGCGGGACATATAGGGACTCTTCTATTATCTTCACAATATACATTTGGTGAGCAACGTCACTGAACATTAAATCAGTCAAAGCTACGCAGATTCCGAAATGTAGAACACACAGTATTGCGAATATGTACTTTATAAATTAGATTGTTTTTTTTTTATAGAAATGAGAGGGCTCTAAGTCATCTCTGATGGCTGAGATATGTCGCCTTTTTTTGTCTTTTTTAATAAACTTGTCGGCGGCCTACATTTGGCTTATTTTCAATATGTTCAGCATCCAAACGCAACACCATTGACAGCACAACAAAACATAAATAGGAAACTTCCATTCGTGCAAAAGAAATTGCCTTGAGCGTGAAAGCACTTCTTCTCTGGTTGTCCATAATTCCATGTACTTCACTTTGGACGGAGGGGAAACATATAATCTTTAAGGCTATACAAACATAAAATAGAGCATAACACAGTCGGCCTGTCCAGGACATCAGTTCATCCACTTCTCATCCTCTCCCTTGTCCGTGTGGCCCAGGTGAACCCGTTTCTCTGTCGGCAAAGTTTGTTTTCCAGGCAAGGAAGAAGAAGAAGAAAAAAAATCCACATACCCGACAAGCACATGCCAATCACTGGCCGATCAATATGTTTAGTCATCCAGATTGCGTTAAAGTTGACGGATGGATTTGAATAAATGGAACTCCAAGGAAATGTTCATATCTGACTGGATAGTAGACGAGTTTACAGAAAGTCGTCGGCTTCCTTGGCTGACAGTTATTTAAGTTAAAATAAATGGCGTGGTTTTTTTTTCCTTTTTGTTTTATTTCTTTTTCTTTTTCTTTTTGTTCCTCAGCTTATTTGAGAGTCCTTTGCGACTTGACTCGTCGCAGATTATAGAGGAAAGACTAAAAAGCCTGAGAAGGTGGAGTATTTCCATCCGCCCATTAGGGTGCCCCGTTCCAGCTTCAAATAGACCCGGTCCTCCCGTTCTACCATCAGCAGTACTCCGTTGCTGGCCGCCTCTCTTGTAACGTCCTGGTCACCGGCAAATGCTGATATAACTGGATAATCATTCTGCATCAGGTTCACCTGTAAGGATGAGCAGAAACAAGCTCGGAGTTGAGTCTGAGCGCACAGATATATAATCATTTAAATGCTGAATGCAGATAAACTATTTCATAATTGCTCACCTGTATGGTTTGTCTGTTGTAGACCTTCACCACATGAAAGCTGAAACTATAGATCCCCCTCCTTGGAGCCTGGAAAACACTTGCTTTGAGATCGAAATGGTTGCCGATATTCACTAGAACCTGTGACCACAAAAAAAAAAAGGCGTAAAATGAAGCAGTGCTCCATTTAATTTTTCCATCTGCATGCATCAATCAGCAAAACAGCTGTTTTGTAATTGTGTAGTTTTGTGTCTGCGTTGCATAGTGACTGTAAAAAGGCACATCAGAGAGCCTGGTTGGTGTTTGCCAAGTGTTTTAGGCTGCGCCTCAGTCGCAGTTTGGGAGGGTTCCCAGTCTGATGCATGTAATAGGCCGCTGTCCAAAGACCTCAGCCGTCAAGTCTTATTGGAACAGTTAATCAGCCCTGCAAAACTGAGATGTAAATGTATCCGCTTATCTGATAAATTATTCTGTATGAATGATCAGTCCTTTTTGGCAGCGCATCTCCAAATCACGCCAATTACGCACTGCATTATTTGGACCCGTTACAAAGGGAAAGACAAGTCGGTGTTCTTTGATAAAGGGATGCTCAAGGCTCAGATCACACACAGCGTCAGAACTAATAGGAAATTAACTTAACATGCCAAACAAGTTCTGCACACCCAGAGTGCGGAAGATCATAGCAACTGTGCAAAGATGTCGGGAACAATTTAAATTGATATCGATTGTCCGGGGACTTGATATGTTAAATTGAGTGGACACCTCACCTGGTCAAAATAGATGGTCATGGACGTGTTGCTCATCTCTGACGGCTCATGATTGGTCCCACGCACGGCGGAAAAAGCCACCTTTGCCCCAGCGGAGCGGACTGATATGCCAAGAGAGGAGGTCACCCCTCCGTCCGAAGAAGGGTTTGAGTCGCACACCACTAGACACTTCCCTTCCAGTACGATGGGTTCCGTATCGTTCTGGCCGAGGCAGAGAACCACGCCGCATCCCAAGAGGAGAGCCAGTGCCAGGGTGGCACACGGTCCAGTGCAGCGCGCTGGCACCATGGTTGGATCACTGATCCCGTGTACAATGATACAACCAGGCAGCCCCTTGGAGGTTTGTCGATCACCTGGTCCAGACTTAGTCCCCTTCTCACTTTCCCACTCTATTTCTGTGTGACGCTCCCTCACTCTCCCAAACACTCTCTGACATAGACGCACCCCGACTCTCTGGTTGAGACTCCCCTCCCTCCTGTGCGTCTTACTTGATTTTGGGAGAGTATTCAAACAGCTACTGTTGAAAACCCTGATGATATAAGAAGAAAAGTTGGAATTGTCGTTTAAGACAACAATATGGGTGGAATTTTCAAATATTTCATTCAGCAAACTTGATGCATTCTGCGCGCGTAAAATCAGCATCATGCGTAAAATGTACAGCAGGTGCTGACAGTAAATACTACTGAAACTGATAGTCATTTCGTAACCATCTGGTTTTGATCAAATGAAGCATTTCTGCAGCTGTGAAGCACTTTCTGCTAAATTAAAATGAGCAATGTTATGGTACTGTTATCTCCCCCCAGCCTCGTTAGGAAATACACTAAAACAAGCACTTTTGAGTAATTTCTTTGAAAATAAAAAAAGGTAAAGCTCGACCTACCTGTGCCTTCCATCCTGCTGGTGTGTTCTCTGTCTCTCCCAGACTGGAGTGAGCGCTCAGATTGTTCGTACAAAAGGGGAAAAAAAGAAAAAACGAAAGAAAAAAACAAAACAATACACATGAGTCTCTGGGCTCCCCTTTCGAGGGACAACTCACGCCCATTTTTTTGTGTGTAGCCGCTGCAACTACACTTCCCCAGAAGTGACCTGCAATTAAGAGCACATGCGTGGACTAATGGGTTTGTTTACATATTAATCAGCTCAGTCCCGTGAACTCAGGACCCCCTGAGGACGCCGAGTATCACTTTCTCTCAGTGTCTATCATTAATATGCTTTGATATTCTCATCTCTCGCCCTGATTAATCTGAAATGAAGGGGGCTGCATTGGATAACCCTGCTGTGGCATAGTACATTCAGAATGCATTTATATGTTACCAATTTAAGGACTTAAACGAACAATTTGACGAGTCCAATAAAGATACTTGTGCGCCATCCAGTGGCGGATTTTAATTGTGCAGAACGCGCTTCTGCTGCTGTGATTAGAATCAATTAAATCAAATCGTTAAAATAATTAAAATAAACAACCTCTGTGGTACCTTTCTTTCACGTTTTATTAATAGTTGTCTATATTGACAATTCAGAGGATTATTTCACGTTCACACTGGAAATCAACAAAGATGTATAATAGGCAAGCTGAGAGCAGGGGACACCTCACTTCACAGAGAATGAACTGCACCTCTTTGGTGCACCTTTAACCTTTTCCTTTCAAGTCCTGACATGTCATCATCCTTTGAAGAGCTGTGTAGAGGGTCCCTATCAGTTCTCCACAGCCTTGAATGGTATGAGAGTGGGCTTCAAGAGTGACAAACCTTCACTTTAGACCTTTAATGAGCTGTCATTTCCCTACTTAGAGATATGCAAACTGAGAGGAACTGTCTTCAACTTTATCCACTCAAGGAAGTAAGAAAGAACTATTTTTATTCTACTCATCAGGACTGGAATTCATTGGATGTATAGGTTGTGCATTTTTGACTACAAGCAGCAGATAATCTGAAGGTACAGAATGCCACTGTGAATAAGGATACACCGTTTTGATAGAAATATGATTCTGTGACACATGAAATATCCACCAGATCTTCCCCAAACATTCAAAGTCCTCCACTGAAAAGAACAAACTTAATTTTAGACTCAATCATGATTACCACAAACACCCCCCACCCCTTTCCTTCACAGTCCCATTTGACAAACATTGCACTGTCAGAGCTTCCCGACGAATCATGCAGAAGGGTGACATCAGGTATCCAAGAGCCACAACTGTCCTCAGGCCCTCAGAAGGACACACAACTACAGAAAACATCAAATGTCAAGTATGGGGGACATGCACAGGAAAGGGATGTGGCCTACATAGGATTAGTATACCAGAGGCTGCTGTTGCCCTGAAAGGGACTTCACTTCCATCAGGCAAGCTGATCGGCTAGACTGACAACAGAGTTATGGTTATTTTCCATGACAGCCAGCAGAGCCTACAAGCTTCCAGGAACCTATATAGAGGTTGTTTATGTGTTGGGTCTTAATGCAACCATCTGCCTTTGCAAAGCAGATGACTAATCTTTGATCTGCTTTGCTTTGTGATTTTCTATCAAACATGTATTTATATTGTTTTTGGCTCATGAGAGTGATTACTTTCATGACATTACTGTCACAATAAAGTATCCATACACTTACATCTGGTATATCTTGTACAAGTATCCTCTGTGAGCTCACATCACCATGTTGAAATGTCCACTTTTAAAATGAATATCTGCTTTTCCATCTGTCTGCAAGTCCATCTGTGTGCGTGCGGCTATAAATGACACTGTCTGTTCGTATGTGAAATGAGGTCAGATTCTCAAACTGCTTCATTTGTGAGGTCAGTCTCAGTGCAGAGATAGAGAAAGCGATAGACAGAGTGCGTGATGTCTGTCTTGTTACATCAGTAAGACATGATCTCTGTCTTAGCATGTATGAGGAGACAAATGGCATCAATCTTGTTTCTTCCTCCCCTGCTAGTTTTGGGCTAATACCCTGATGAGGAGTTATATTGGTAACCCAGAGAGAAAATACTACTTTCATGTGCCGCCGAAGCTCACAGTAACAGGTATTAGTTTGTGTGAATAGTCGCTGTAATCTCATTTTCCAGGATGGATTCTGTTATTCAGTTCAATGTTCGGACGAAAGCAGCTTCCTTCAAGGTAGACCGCTGAAATTTTGGGATTTTCAGGCAGTTATGGTTGAAATTGGAAGAAAATATATGGGATAATTGTTAAGCCCCTGGGAAATATAAGGAGATCCAGGATTCCCCCAAAAAACAAATAAAAGATATCAAACTAAAATCAGAATGCAATATCCTGCAAATTTTTTTCAGCCTGTTTTTATTTAAAAGATATGTGCCTACAAAGCATATGACATCTTGCAACAAAAAGGGATAAAAAAAAAATTAAAAATGTTAATTTTTAAATGAATTCCAGCAATAGATTTCAACAAATTGAGGAAAGTGAGTTTTTACTACTGTCTTGCATCACCTGTTCTTTAGAAAAAAACTTTGATGCACAACATGGGTCAAAAATGACCCGTGTTTATTTCCAATTTATTTCCAAGCTGGCTAAGTGTTTCTTTGCTCCATCTTTTCAAACCAGTTTATTTTATGGTTAAATATTCCAAGTGTTCTTTAAATTTCTTAAAACAGCAAGTTTAAACACATAGGTCAAATGTGACCCATTCATTTAAATGTGACTTAATAATAATTTGTTTTAAATAATTACTTTCAAAATAAGTTGGGCCAAACACTAATAAATTTGATATTTGTAACTTTTATCTGTTATTTTTAGGAGATCCCAGACACACTAGTACTCTTCTGTGGCATATACGCTGCTCCAAAGTTTAAGGAACACTTTTTATTCAGTTTAGCATCAAATAGAATAAACTTCTGGGATATTTATCTTGTCAGTAAAGTAGCAGAGGAGCGTTGTTCATCAGCTTTTTGGTGTTAATTAAATCAACTAGAGGGGAAACAATGAGACGACCCCCAAAACAGGGATGGTAGGCAAAGGCCACTGACACTTGTTCCCTCCTCATCTTTTTTTACCTTATTTTGCTAGGTTTGCATTTGGCGAGCACCAATGTCACTACTGGTAGCATGGGGTGATACCTGGATCCTCCAGGATGGCACGTCCATTGTCAGAAGCTTTGCTTTGTTTATCAGCACAGTCTCAAGAGCATTGAGGAAATTTCAGCAGACAGGAAGCAACTAAGCTGCACTGGGCTGAAGAAGGTCCTTAACCTTAGGATACCTGCGAAGATGCCTTAGAACCGGTATCTGCTTCTTAGTGCGAGAAGAAACAGGATGGGCATTGCTGGAGCCTAACAAAATGACCTCCAGCTGGTCACTGATTTGAATGTCTCTGACAAAACAATCAGAAACAGACTTCATGAAGGTGACATGGGGGCTAGATGCCCTCTAGTGGGTCCCGAGCTCACTGCCTTGCACTGTGGAGCTCAATTGGCATTTGCCATAACACCAGAATGATCAGGTCCACCACTGGCACACTGTGCTCCTTATAGATGAGAGCAGGTTCACCCTGAGCACATGTGACTTACTGTATGTTGAAGGCCTGTATATCTTGGTTCAGGATGACCGGCTTGGTGGTGGGTCAGTGATGGTCTGAAGAGGGCTATCCATGGAGGTTCACACAGATGGCAAGACTAATTACATAGCTAACTTCTTAGCCTGCTAGCTAATAGTAATTACTTGTTTTGATAAATAATGTTCTTTCTTTAATGTTATTTATGTATAATTATCTTTCTCAATTGTCATCAAATATTTTTTGAGGTAAAGTTAGAACAGTTGCAAAACAAGACTTCCATGTATCAGAAGTGGAAAGCCAATTGTGCTGCAAAATGTCTGGTGGTTGTAAATATGTTCCCATTCACAAAAATACAGATTTATCAGTTTCTTTCCAAATACTGAAGTAAATGCATGTGGTTTTTTTCTAGTCTATGTGTGTAAACTTGATGTAAAAATACAAAAGCTGTATTTGTTCATGAAGAAAGGAGGGGGGGGGGGGCATTGTGTTAAACAAATAAATGATAAAAAATACAGTTTTATATATCAGAGAAACACTTGAAATTCTTGACATATCAGAAAATGAATATAATTTATTTTTGGACCCATGTGGGGGGGATACAAAAATAAGGTTATTAGTTCAAAAAGTAAACTAGAAAAAATTAATGATGCAAACATTTTATTGAAGAATACTTGAAATACTGAAAAGATTAAATTAATCTAATGCAAAGGTATAGAACATGCGCTCTGGTCTTTTGTGACTCATGTTGCACATCAAAGGGTGAAGAAACGTTTCCTATCTGAGGGAACAGGTTTTTGTAGAAATGAAGATTAAATGTTTTCCCATCTTTTTTTTGTATATAGGATTTCAGCTGCTCAGTAGATTAGGACCCTCTTTGTGGTATGCTTTGTTTCATAATGTGTGAAATGTTTTCAGAGAAGCTCCCTAAAAAAAAGATGAGGAGGGAACAAGCTCAGATGTAAGCTATTGCATTACATGCAGCATGTTGTTTGGGATTGTCTTTCTTAAATAAGCAAGATAGATAGATAGATAGATAGATAGATAGATAGATAGATAGATAGATAGATAGATAGATAGATAGATAGATAG
>JBBBVU010000019.1:14414369-14450934 GCA_037177055.1 Atherinosoma microstoma
TAGATAGATAGATAGATAGATAGATAGATAGATAGATAGATAGATAGATAGATAGATAGATAGATAGATAGATGCTTCAGATTTGTGTGCTGATAACAAGCCAGATGGTCCCTCTTTTCTTTAGCTCAGATGACAGGGTGCTCATCATTTTGAAATGGAATTGAAAATTTTAATTGGTTAGACCGAAGGGCAGATTTTCACTTCACTCCATCCCTAATGAAGCTCAGGGCCAGAGAAAGCAGCAGTATTTTTATGGCTCTTGTGAAAACATGACCTTGTTTTGTTTTTTTAGTTTTGTTTTTAATTTAGTCATTTGTGTTCATTCACACTTGCAGATTTATGTTTAAAAGCAGTTTTCTCTGTTTGTCGAGCTACTTTTTCACACAACCTTTCACAGAAAGGTGAAGCCTGGCTCATCTTTAAGTTTAACAAATATTCAAATTAATTATTTGTTGATTTATTTCAAATGTATTTGTCAGGGACAACACATTAAAACAATGCAACTAAAATATGCAACCTTTGTCATGTAGGCCCTCTAGCCATGGCTAATTTGCAGCCTTTGTCCCTTAGTTTTACAGCTTTACAAACATGGGAAAGGACAAAAAACACACATAATATAACCCCAAAGTAAGAAAAAAGGGAAATACAAATGCACTTTAAAACATGAATATTAACCAATATATCATTAATCACAGAACTGACTTTACTTAACCATTGTTTTACCTAACAGCTAAGAAAACAGCTATTGTTATCCTACATGACATTCATTTTATTAGCTTGAAGTCAAGACAAGTCCAGGATCAGAGTCTGGAATCTATTTTCTCTTGAATTTATTTTCTCTATTCTATTAGTTTTATTGAGTTGCTGAGCCTAATAAATAGGTTACCTACTTAATTTATGTAAATGTGTGAAGACATTTATTTCTCTTTTTGTCAAATTTGAGATGTAAACCTGCTGATATCCTCACAAACTGTTATTCTGTGGTGTGGGATTAACTCACTATACCTTGGAAATTGTCTTAATAATATTATTTAGCCTTCTTATTATTTTAGGTCAAATCACACTACAACCACATACTGTTTGAAAAAGTGTTTGCTTACGCTTACCGGAAGTTATGTTTCTCCTCGAGCAAAGAACTTGAACGGACGTCACCATGGCGACTAGACGCGGACATTACGCTCCGACAGAGACGGCTTTGAAAAAGGGAGTAAAAACAATATTTATCTATCTGAATAATTAAGTTTCTACATTGTCGTCTGCGTGGTGCAGATACCCAGCGTTAATATCCGCCTGCTAGCAAAAAAAAAAAAAAAAAGCTGCCAAAAAAAACGTGACTTTGAACGTTTCATGACCTCCTTCCAGGTTGCCTATAAATTGTCTTGAATCTTTCGCAAACATGTCAATCGCAGTGAAACAAATGGTGGCTTCGAAAGCAGCTGTTTCTAGATTGCGGGCAGTAAGGACAACCAAAAGAGCTGACAAATCATCTCCAGCGTCCACTCACAACTTCATAGAAAGGTAATCTGTCAGAACAAGCCCTTTTTTGTGTGTATGTGTGTGTCATTCTGCACTTCAAGCAGACTGTGTTCAGAAACTGGCAAGTCAAGGCTATATTACCCTCTAACTGCTGAGATTTATAGCAGTAAAACACAACTACCTCACTTCAAGTACACATGAGGTATTTGATCCTTTCCCATTGAATGTGGTTAGCAATTTGTAGGATGCAATAAACCCAACAGGAGACTGTTTATTTTAACTACCTCTCTGTCATTTCACCTATACAGGAGTTTTCTATTTATAACTTCCAATAGTCCTGGTTAAGCAAAGTTATTTCTTTTTCTGATAACTGAAAGCCAATGTGTGAACATGGTGGTCTCTAGATTATTTATTTTGTCTTGTCTGTTTCTATTCTCAGTTTCTTTTTTTTTTTAAACACTAGTAATAAAATGTGGAATATGTGCAAAACATTTCAAAAACCAACTATGCATTCACCTGCATGGCACATTTTATGAAGTGTACATTAGAGTATCACAAAAGTTGAGATGCTGAGAAAATAAATGAAAACACAATGCAATGATTTGCAATCTCATTAAGAAATATTGAACTAAGAATAGAACAGAACATATGAAAATGTTGAGACTAATTTTTGAAAAATATTAGCTTATCAAAAATTGAATTGATGAATCTTCCCTTCTAAGATACTCTGCCTCTCTAAGGTGCACTTGTGGTGTGCTGGACCTGCAGCCAGTTGACCTTATTAGTTTTAAAAATTTCCTTCAGCTGTTTCTTTTCAGTTTTTAAGCCTTTTGTTGTTCCAACTATTCACCCAGCTCTTTTGAGACGTTTTGCTTCCATCAAATTACAGATGAAGTCATATTTCCATTAAATCTCTCACTTTTAACATTTGATATGTTTTTTTGTGTGCAATTGTTAATCAAATATCGGATAATGAAATTTGTTTATTATTTCATTTTGTTTTTATTAACATTTTACAGAGATCCCTTGCCAGGGTTTTATTTACACATTTTATGAAGATTTTGTTTTTAATCTGTTCTGTTAAGTCAACCAACTCTCAACCAAATTTGAAAAAAAAAAGCATCAGATCCCCCCTTTTTAACTCATGCTTGTGTATGAATATTTAGGCATATATCCAAATTCTGGCTTGTAACAATGAATTATTGATTCTGATCTACTAATTGATTCATTTGCATATCAATGTAACTCTAGCTGAGATGGATTGCATGCTTTCTTGTTAATGTTATTATTATTATTTTATTTTACATGGGTAAAATTGTGTATTTAATGCAAATTAAACTCCTGACTGCATCCTGTACTATTTCCACAGAAAAACAAAAAAACACCATCTGTGTGTCTAGCTGTTGGTGGAAGGTTAACTAGTTGATTAATATGAATTTAAAGCTAAAATGTTGTCGCTTCACTTCTTTGAACACAACTAAGTATGATTTATTCATACGACATAGCAATCTTGAACTATTTTAATCTGATATGCAGTGAAATGTCACTGACTACTCAGACAGGTAGTTAAAACATGAATATATTATTCACTCAAATGCTTTAATTGGGCAGCTTTGCATCACCAACTCAGACAGGTGAAGTTAGACAGGTATGATCAATATTTCTCATTAACAGATATGGACAACATCTTTTGAATTAGAAATTCATATTTATTTGTCTCATGACTGCAAACTGAACAACAGAAAACGTTGGTGTCACCTCCTTGCGCTCACACCAGATTATCTTTTTTTGTAGCCTGCCACATGAGATTCTGATTAAGATTCTGTCATACCTGGATGCCTCTGCACTTTTCAGTATCAGCCACATCAATAAGCTCTTCTATGAGCTTGCAAGCGATAAGTAAGTATCATCCAGGACTCGTTTGTGTGCTATGGAAACAGTGTATTTAATGCATGAGTATGTTTATCTAATCCAGCAGCGAAAGAGCATGAGTAAGGAGGTTTCGTGTAATTTTGAATCCTCATGGGGAAATTAATCAAATCAAACATACCCATCATCGTATGATTCTGCAATCTTTCCATTTTTTCTTTTTTTGTTCATTGTTTTTGTTTGAAATGTTAGAATGCTGACAGTACTATAAGATGACACAATTGCATTGACCTTTTTATCCAACTAGTAATTGAAGCAAAGCAGGACTGTTTACATTGTTGATCCTTGCTCCTGTTGTTAAAGCATGGCGCTTTAAATCAAGCAGAAGTGGGAAAAAAGTGTAAACGGAATTAAAGTGAGAGTAAGATACATTTTCAGAAATGAAATTGAACTTCTGTTAAGTAAAAACAATGTGAACACTTCAAAAAATTTCAGAAAATAATACAGGAGCAACATAACAGGCTTTATTTTCTCTCATTAGCTTAAACCCATTAAAATCTGATGCATGTGCTTGTTCTCTCATGTAAAGGGCACTTTAATGGGGTAGGGTAGGGTTATCTCTGGGTAGGGCTAGGCTTACTGGTCTGTCCCTTCAAAAATGAGGCAGTTTCCAGGATCATTGCCATTGTTGAGCCTAAAAACATTGGTTAAACAAGATGTTTCTCAGCTGTTTGTCAAAGCTTTGTAGTGGTCTTTAGAACTCAGATCCTCATGAAGGATTAGACCGAAATTCTTAGTATAAGTGTTAGATTTAACGGCCTTATAAAGTAGACTTAAGTTTAGCACTGAGTGTTGATATTCCTTCTTTTTCTACTGAAAAGGAATTCACTTTTACCATTATTTGATTGAAGGTGGTTTTATTGTTTATTCTTTTAAGCAAAGACACAACAGCTTGATCTGACTTTTGTCTTTTGGCGAGAGCTTGGCGGTTTAATCTGTATAGTTATGATAAACAATCCTCTCAAAAGCCCTCTTCTCCTACTTACTCTTAAAAAGGACGAAACAAACCAAATATTCACATTTAATTAATGTTTGGCTTTGACAGCATTTCAGTGTGAAATCAAAATAGTTGTTAATGTCAGTTGACAGATTGCTTGATGGAAAAAACATACTCTTAAAGAATACTTGTCTGTCTCTGTCAACCCAGACAGAAAACAACTTTTCCTGAACAGCCCTCTTATATACTTCTTAAAAGTGTGATTCAAGAGCATATCCACTCAAGAGCAATTGTCTGCATCTTAGATTAGCAAAGGAGATTTATGTAACACAATCTAGTGATTGGTTAATCAACCTTTTTCTGGTGTTTTCACTAATCAAAATTTGTTGATTTTTTTTTTTTTTGTGCCTTCCATTACTATCAACGTAGTGCTATTTGGATGAAGAAATATATGGCTGAGTTCGGCAAGAACAAAAAGCAGAAACCTAGCTACATGGATGACTTGGTGCGGAAGACGGAGGAACAGGACCAAGCTGCTGGTCATTGGAAGTGGTGCTACTTCAAGACTGCATTGGCTCGTGACACAAAGAGGTGGAAACGACTTCTAGGAAGCATCAGCTGCCACACGGGTCTGCCTAGCCAAACCAAGCAGGTTCTCAGGTGCAGAAAGACACACAGAGAGAAGATAAAAAGAGGAAAAAGTGCCTTTAAAAAACAATTTAGCTGGAGTTTTTGGGGTGTGTTTGTTTGCTCAGTGTACCAGCCACTTCATTCCACTTACCTGACACTTTAGTAGGAGAAAAAGTGTTTCTTGAGAGATTTGCTAATCGAGTTCTTGGCATATGTTTTTTCTAGCATTTGACACTTTCATCCACTTAGGGTGTTTTAAAAAAAAATCTCACTATTTCTTTGGGAATCCTTGTTTCTAATATATAACTTCACCTTATTTCAGTTGCAGTACAGTCTGCTGATCCGACTGCATATACCCTGGCATAAACTGCATTTGTCATCTTTTTATCGTGTGCCCCCCCCCAACTTGCAGCAGCCTATTAGGCTTTCTTACACTGTTAGAAAAAAGTGAAACTTTGGAGATCTACTCCTGCTGTGGGGAAAGTTCAAGGGCAGAAACAGGAGACAAGCTGCTTGCAATCAGAAACAAAGCATGGTTTGTTTTTTGTTCTTCATATCGCTCTTAATGACACTGTCACTGTCTTATTAAAGGTGAGAAAGGAGGTCTGTGTCTGAATGTGATGTGTGCTCTAGGGGATGCCAGCACGCAGAGGGAAAGCTCCTTCAGCACCTCCACCGTGGTTTCTGCTGTGTTTTTATAACCTCTGATTAGAGGCTGTGCAGCACTCAATTTTGAGTTCTGTAGCAGTCGCTGTGCTACAGAGGGGAAGTAGAAATAATTGTGTTCCTTGCAGAGGCAGTCTGAATTGTTGAAATAAATTACTTAGCCCCCCAACCCCTCATCCCCAACACACACAGACACAGATGCATGCACCCACACCTTCCACTCCCTCTCTCCTCCCACCAGCTGAGACAGATCCCCATGGGGGTTTGTCTGTTAGAGACACTGAGGAGCATCCGATTTACCTTGGTAATAATCATTTCACAAGACATCACGTATACAGGCAGTACAGAGTGAAAATCCCTTGGGTCATCTGGGGCCTCCTGGGCTGCTCCAGTTTTTAGCTTTGTTCCTCCACTTAATTGATATTGGATGGTGCCTAGGCGAGATACTGGCTGCGTCACAGTAGGGGCAGCTCTGAATCACAGTTTTGACAGAACTGGATCAAGAGAACAGCTGCAGTTTCATTTCATCCGTTGCATATCATTTTATTAGTGAGAACAGCTTAAAAGGAGTTATGCTACTTCCTATTGCCGACAAAAGAAATGTTAAAGCTATTAATTGAATTGAACTGATGGCTGGGAAAAGTTTTTCCTTTTCGAGAACATAAAACTTTTCCTAGTCATTAAGGAAGAAAACCTGTTAATCTCAGCTTTGTTTGAAATAAAAGTTGTGCTCTCACCCCATCCTGCAAAATTCTGTTTGCTTCACATCAGCATTGCGTTATCTTTTTCTAGAAACTTGTGTGTTACCTGGGAGCTGACAATCACTAAAAAGTCAGGACATGAGAGTACTTTGGAGCTGAGCTGGTCCCAGTTCTTCGAGACTTCTCTGACACTGTGCTGGAGCGGTGGAGGCTACTTGCCTGACTACGAGCAGATTTCTACCCTTCAACTCCACGGTGTCAAGAGGAATGGCCTCATCTGCCCCGGCCTCAAGAAGTAAAGACAGTCAGACTCTCATTCAACTCTCTGTGTCTCTTCATCTCTCTGTGAAACCAACTGTGTCCTTTGTTTACTCCATCACACCTGGGCAGGAGGTCCCTCATGGCAAAGTTTGACATGCAGCCTCTAACTGTAAGAACACAGGTCATTGGCCAGGACAAGCTGGTGCAGCTGAAGCTGTTGCAGCCTGGAATCATCATCGGCGTCTGGAGGGTAATTACTTCACAGGCAGCATTATTCTTCATTAGCTTATTGTGGCTGAAGCTGTGAGACATGTGCCTATTCATGCCAAAGTGATAGATTTAGCCAGAAAAAATTAAAAAAAGAATTTAAGTGATGTCTCTTTTTTTGCAGGACCAGCCCTCCATTGCTTTCATCATGTTCACTCTGCACTTTCACAGACTGGTGGAGAGAAGCATTCAGGGATCTTGTGTTCGGTAAGCTGACATTCACACGCTTAAACAGTGTTCATTGGATCACCACCACTCGTGGCCCATATTCAAAAATCATTGACAGGATTCATTCGATGCTCCTGATGAGGCATCTCATCTAACTGTAGCGTTAGCTCTGTAGCATGTTGATTTCACCAGGAAAATTTAATGATGTCCCTACCTTTTAGATTTTATAAAAGTAATCTTATATTTGTTGATGATCTTATAAATGTAGGAACCTTGATAAAAAAAAATCATACAATGTTTGATTTGTCAAATCCATCTGAGAAGATCTAATCCAGGTTTTGGGATATCTAATACTAAAGCAGCTGTGTGGTTTTAAATGTGCTGCTTTCATCACACAAAAGGAAATACAAAAGTACTGTCGGGATCACACATCACTCAGAATCATGAGTCTAACTTCAGCGTAGTTTGTATATACCCCCCTCTACTGGTTTCTTATGAGATCACAGCGTTGCTACTTCAAATTAGGACTGGAATCCACAAAAGTAAATAAACTTCTGAAAAGGCTTTGTAATGAAATATATTTTTCATAATATACTCTCAATTTATTTATTTTTTTATTTTTTTATCCAGACTTTATGAGGAGCCAGTTGTCAAACCCCCTTTCGATGACATAGACCCAGAGTATGGTCTCCATGGTTACAAACTACACATTGTTCTCCACGACACTGTATGCGAGCTCATGTCTGGAAGCTTTTCCGAGCTCTTCTGCCCCAGAGGTAATCTATTTATGCTTATACTCACAAAGTCACACTGGATCATTTACATGGATAGTAACTTTTGCATGAATAAAGATCAGGTGGAGAATTGTTAAGAATTCATTTGCCCCCGTTTCTTTATGTCTCTCATACTGTTAATTTAGGAATATAACGCCAAAGCAAAGATATTTCTGAGTTTCTTTCCTCATTCTCTCAGGCCTGTGAAGCTTCTAGTTGTAATAAACTGTATTCACATTATAATCTTAAAATAGTGCACAGTCTTATCTACACACTGGGGAATTTACATTTGCACAATTTTACACTGATGGTACCCATATGTATCATTTTATTAATTCTTAACGGTTTTCCTAATTATTTTCCTTTATGGCATGTTACCCTTCTTATCATAGTCTCAATAATAATTATCTACCTTGTACTTCACTTTATAAAAACCTGAATTTACTAAAGTTTTTAAATAATCTCTTATAACAGCATTTTGCTGTACTTGAACAAAAAATATATTTTTTGCTTTTTACGATAGGTGCTTACATATTTTAGCTTATCAAACTGACTTATCTGTTGTTTTCTTTGACCAGCTCAGATCTCTGATGGACTGATCCAGCTAACTGCCATTAGCAGGACGAACCTGTCCCTGCACACACCTCTGACAGGCAGCATCAGCCTGCCCTGGCGGTGCGAGGCCCTGCAGGGAGCCATAGAGGTAATGGCATGCACTTGTAACTGTCCTAATATTGTCTTGCAGAAGAAGAAAAATGCATCCCCGAAGCATCTTAAAGTGTGTTGCTCACAGTTAATTTTACATTAAAATCATAGAGTGACTCATACATCTTCATGTCTGCACTAAGTAGAACGTACTGTTTGTACAGTGATGGTTTAAATGGCCTAAACACAGATTGTTGGAGTATACTCACACCTAAAACTTGAGTATTCACAAAGGCAAAAGTGTGTGGGTGAATTATTTATTTTTGGTTAAATTTTTTCCTTGTGCATGAGGCTGATTATTATTCTTGTATTTAGCCTTTCATGGATATACAAGTTCCATTCATTTATCATTTGGATATGACAATGTTCTTTGCACCACAGCTTATTGGACATGAAAATTAAAGCAACAGCTAAGGAGAAGATGTATGATACCAACTTTAAAGGAGGCAGTCATCTGAGAGGTGGAGGAAAGGAAATGTGGTTATTTTATCTTTAAAAAAAAACCCAACAGGTATACAAAAGTTACTTTCAAACTAGTTGTGAATAGTAAAATGTTCATAATGTAGTTGTGTGTATGTTAGTTTTTAAATAATTATGAGGACAGCACATTAACTTGTGGGCACTTCCTGTATGTATAAGGACCAAAGTACAGTCCTCACAGGTCCAAAATGATCTTAAGGGGTTATGGGTTAGAATTTGGTCTGGTTAGGATTATGTGATGGGGCACTGTTAAACATTCAGTTTTACTGTTATAATTAGGGGAAAGAGCCAGGGGAGGATTTGCATCAATGTGTGCATATGTGCATGTCTGCATGTGTGAATGAGGAGGAAAAAAAAGATTTAGGAATATCCTGTATTTTACAAGCAAAATTAGTAAAGATCTATACTGATGCAGGTTTCTTCTCCTATTCTTTGCCAGAATTGCTGCATCATGAGTCTGACTCTGTTGGATGAATTCAGGAAACCCTTCAGGTGTGTCAGTTCTCCAGTTTCCATGGAGCCGGAAAAAACGCCTATTTCTTATGACTACGACGGTGAGCATTACCTGATCTTCTACCGGGACTCAGACATGCAGGTGAAAATGCAGCTTGTATGGATGGAGGAGCAGAAGCAGTTTATTCTAATCAGTTTAGTTCTCTATTTGAGTGTTTGTGCTGTCAGCAAACATTTTTGTAGAAGTTACTGATCAGCGTGAGTCTCTACAGTAAAACGTCCACCAGAAACATTTAATATGTGTGGTTTTTTTACACACAACTGAAAGGCCGGGTCACCCAGAATACTATGTCTGTAGAGCAAAACCTGCTGGCCTTGTTATTATTCTCTCTTGAACTGTTTAATCTGTTGGTGTTAATGTTTTCTATATCATATTGTTTATGCTTAGTAAATATAGAGAATGCAAAGTTATTGTCATGTGTAAGTTGGTTTGGACGTTATATTGTGTTATTGCTTGTTCTGAGGTTTATATGCACAGATCCTGAATTCTGACTTAAGGTAATTTGTCTACACTTGAACTGTAAGGTCAACTTCTAAAATCACATCTCAGCCCATTTCAAATTGGTATTTCCAGATGTTATCCTGCTGTTGCATTACATGTGGATTGGCATTGTTTGAACTGATCTCCGTTGGTAGTTGGATCACCTTTCATATGTAACAGAAAATAGTGTGAAGATGAGACTCAGCCAGATTAACGTTTTAAATATACTGTTATTTTTCAACTCTGAGACTGAGTCAGAGACAACTTTCATGTAAACTTTGTTTGGGTATTTCCCTAAAACACAGAAGCTGAAGGTTAATTTGTTACGTTTTATTTTTATTATTATTATTATTATTTGATCTGCGTTCATGTTCAAATTGTAATAGGCTGGAATAGGGAAAGGTTACTGCAAACATGCATTTGTCTGATGTTTTCTGATTATTGGCCTTCCAACCCACTTATTGCTGCTTTCAGCACTTATCAAGTCCTCCTTTTCCCAAATATCCACATAAGTGTAAATTGTATTATTAGGAGTATAATTTGTTCTTATTGCTAAAGTTTTTCCTGCATTTGCTTTTTCTTTTGTTGTGTAGGTGATGTAATGAAAGCATATGTCTATTTTCTAACATGATCTTACAAAACTGAAGTAGAATTAAGATATGCTTTGTATGTGTGTATAAATGGCTTTTTTTTTTTAAATTTTGATGTATTATGCACAAATCGAGTCTTCCCACCTCTCAACAACGTTTATACCCCACTGAACACATTTCCTCTGTTCCATTGTCAGACATTCTGCAATCCCCTTTAGATGAAAATGGAGCTTGTTGTCCACACCCGGGGCAAGTCTGGCCACGGCAACAGAATTAGTGCGAAGGTAGTTGTTGGAAATTGTTGCCATGCTGCTGATGGAGCAGCATTGCTGATGGCAATGAAATAAGGCAGGCTTCTGGATAATAGGATTTCAGAGGCTTCCCTTCCTTTTTCACAGAGAGGGTCATCATCACCTTGAAAAGTTGCTTATATTTCTAAACACATCACCAACATCTTTGGCAGCAGATCCCTTAATTATTTGTGGAAGTAAGCCAGAGGGAAAAGAGGGGCAACTGTTTTTCTTTTGTTTTTTTGTCACATCATCAGCATCACAGCTGCATGGAGAATGAAAGCTGTGATGGAGAGAGAAACTCACTCTGAATCATAAGGACTTCATCTGTTGTCACAGTTTTGATCATTCAAAAGGTTTTTTACTCTTCATCTGCATCCAAAATTTGGGATGCTGTGTAAAAATGTAGATAAAAACAGAACGCAATGATTTTCAAATTCCATAGACCAATGTTGAAACTTCTTACTTCTGAGAGACTCTGCCTCTCTAAGGTGCTCTTTGTAAGTGACCTGTTGCCACAATTCAACAGCAGTTTTCTTGCATTTTGCTCTCTTGATTCAAACTGTTTTGAGACATGTTGCTGTCAACATCAAGACATTTTTTTTTGTTACATTAAATTGTAAAATATCTCACTTTTACTCTTTCATATTTTCAATTTTCTATTGCTAATAAAATAATAAAATACCAGTTTGGGAGGTTTTTTTAAAAAAAAGGGCATTCAGTTTTTATTTTATTTATTTATCACATTTTATAGTGTTTCACCTTTTTGGGGGGGTGGAATTGGGGTAGTTTTTGACATGGCAGAAGGACCTCATATAAAGAACATATAGAGTCATATAGATATATATAAGAGATTACTGACATGAAATGGAAATACACTGACAGATTATATGATTTAACCCAGATTTGGAGCAAAGGATACCTACCATCTATGGATTTCAGGCTTTGTGTGTTACAATGCATTTCCATCACAGTGACCTTCATACTACGGTGTGCTGTCACATCATCTCTTGCAAAGTGCCAATCCTTCATTCCTTCATTTTATATGCAAAACCAGGAACCAAGGGTAATGTGCACTGGCAATGGACTGGGAAGCATATAAATCTGTTATCATTTGTCTGAATCACATAAAAGACAAAACAAAAAAACCTAAGAAATGGGTGTCACAGAGACATGTCAGAGAGAACACTGTATATGGCTGCGAGGAAAGTAATAACATACCTCTCCATACTGAATTGTTTTTATGTGCCATTAGAATTATAAATCGTCATACAAGCATGTAATTTACATTCATTTTAATATGGTTTATTTTAGCCTGTTCTCCAGTAGATGGCTCTCTTTAGTAAACAATGAGAGACCCTGAACAGCACTGTTTTCCTTCTGTCAGTGCTCAGTCAGTTCATCCACAGCTCCAGAGAAACATACAGTACATGATTTATATAAATCTCTTCATCAATACATCAATAATTTATTTTTTTAGAATATCCAAAACAGTAGAGGGAATTGTTCTTTTCCGGTCTTTTTATTTATTTATAAAGCTAAGTAATTACTGTACAAGCCTGCATGTTAATCAAAACTTAAAGGACTTTAACACCAAAAAATAATCAAGAAAAAAAAATAGAGGCTGACTTCTTAATGGGTAACTGTCGTGACACAAAGCTTCATTAAACCCATCTTTCTTTGTTTCCTCAGAAGCTAATCTTGGAAGAAAATTGCTTCCATTTTTAGCTTTTAATTCTCTCCCTTGTGAGTGACCAGCTGGGCACAAACTATGCACCCCCATAAACCACTGACACAGTTCTCATTTAGTTCTCTCGTTGGAGGAAAACAGTCAACTGATGGAAATCACCAAGAGGGAGACTGATAATGTGTTTGGCACCATTGTCCTTTTTGTTTTTATTTTACCAACATTGACAGTCTTGATGACTGTCTTAAAATGAAAATTTGAGGAAAATATTATAGCTAATTTTCTATCTTTCGCTTTGGGAGGGGATCATATTCCTCTCCCACATGCATGAGTTTCACGTCCTCACCATCCCTAACCTCCTATATAACATATTTATTACCTCGTTGGGTTAGTATGTGATGCCAGGGAACTTAATTATGCATATAATGATCAGAACAGCATCAGTGACAACAGCCCAAAATGTCCTTGCCAAAAAACGTCCCATTAGCGGCCCCATAATCAAGCAGAAAGTGATGCGTAGATATCACAAGTTTACAGATGGCAGTGCATTTACAATAGCGGATGGGAACCCTTCCAATTAGATTGCAGTTACAGTTCCGGCTGCTCTCTTTTCATTTTCTTCTTTTACCTTTATTTATAACACTTTTCCCTGCAAGGAAGGAAATATGCACAACAAAGACAGCTTTAAGGAAAATCACAGCACACCCAGTGGATCCCTTTTAATTCTTCTCTGTAGACGGTGCATCATGCAGAGATGCATTTATGCTAATCAGCCCTTGGATTAAATCACAAATAATTATCTTGTCATAATAGCGCCTGTCAAAGGGTGAGATATATTAAGCAAAAAGTGTAAAGTTGGTCCTTGAAATTCACGTGTTAGAGGGCGGGAAAAATGGTCAACAAGAGGATCTAAGTGATTATGACAAAGCCCAGATTTTCGTAGTTAAACGACTGGATCAGAGAAACCTTAAAACAGGCTTTTTGGGTCTTCCAAGTATGAAATGGTTTTTCCACTAAACATCCAAGAAAATACAACTGGTGAGCCATGGATGCGCTTATGGGCTCCTTAGCTTCACTCAGTAAGTATACACAACATTGATAAAAAACATATCATTAGTTTAGTCTGACTAAAATAATTTTTTTAAGATCTAAGTCTACCTGAAATCAGACTTAAAAAAAAATGTGGGGAAATAGAACAAAAATGTGCAGATAATGCGGCTGGTACACACTTGCCTAGGAGTTCTGGCTATCTTTCACAGTTCCCATCCTGTGTTTCACCCTGAAGGAACAGCAGAAACCACTACACAGAAGACAAAATGCATTTCATTTGCAATAAAGTAAAGAAAAATGTGCACACCAGGAAAGCTGTGCAGCATACTGCATGAGATGGTCCCAATTTCCTGCCAGCTAAATTGGTTACCAGTTGTTTTGGTCTTGATGTCAAAGGTCTGCTGAAAAAAAAAGCTCAACGCAGAAGGGTTTGACTCCTCTTGTAGCAGAGTTGGACATATTTCAGTCAATAAATTGATTCCCCTCTCATGCCTGCATACTGGGACAAGCACTGTAGTCCAATTAAATGGCCCCGTAAAGCTATAACCGTACCTTGACTTCAGCTAACATGTAAACATATTGACTGATGTGTAATGTCTATGTGGTCCGGTCCCAAAGAAGAGCTGTTGTTGCAGAAACTTCTCAAACTGCAGTGCTAGCTATAAAAGAAAGGCATCAGTACACGGAACACATCACAGCTTGCTTTGTGTGGTGCTGTGCAGCTGAAGATCGGTCAGAGAGTTCAGAAATGGATCATGCAGCCTAAGAAGCAAGTGGTCCGGTCAAATCAATCACATTTTCTTTATGTTATATTGATAGAGGGATGCATTGTTACCTTGAAAAGATTTCAAAGCTATACAATGGATTCTGGAAGAATGGCAAGTCAGCATGGGTAGAGTAATCTTCTGAATAATGCTCTGTTAGGGAACTTTTGACATCTCCAGCATAACACAATATGATACAGATAAACCGTCATTACAATATCAGCATGTACACAATAAATACGTCTTAAGAGTCAAGGGACAGGAATAAATGGTAAGTTATAGATCATTTTCATGGCAAAAATTTTGATTTAGAAATTTTAAAAGAACAAAACAATCACAGGTGCATTAATGAAGGATGCATTCCACTTTGAGAAATGCTTTTTTTTTTGCATATTCTGCAGCTAACTGGCACAGATGGGTGCAGAAGTGGAATGCAGCCCTCATTTATGCATCTGAGCTTAACACCATATACTGATGTTTTAGCTTATACAGTATGCATCACGTCCTATCACCATGGCAATATGTAACAGCATCACATGTTTTAATGAGATCATGCAGAGAAACTTGGCATTGTAGCAGACTGCAACTTTGGAATGGTTTGAGGAAAATGAGAAAGAGTTCAAGGTCCAAAGTCCCCACATCTTAGTCCAAAGCATCTGCGGGATGTAACTGAAAAATATCTCTGATTCATAAAGTTCCTGCTTTACGTCTTTAGAGACATAAAAGATCTGCTGCTAACATCTTGCTGCTTGATACCAAAGAAAACCTTCAGAGCTCTTGTGGAGTCCATGCCTGTGGAGTTTTTTTTAGGAATGAAGAGAACATGCACAACATGAGGGATGAGCTTTAAATGTTCCGACTGATATGGGTATATTAAAGCTGCTGCTCATCCGATTGGTCCTAAGAGCCGGACAGTGTTATGCAAGTTCATGCTTCTCATAGTTCAAAGTTCAGTTTTCACAGGTTAAAATGAATAGTTAGTTCACCATTTCAATTTTGAGCTAGTTCATAGTTCAGTTCATTTCAATTATTTTAGGTTAGAAGTGAGAGTGAAAGATTGGACTTAAAGAAAATAAATGATAGTGTTGTATCTTGCTATGAAATCAATTATACTAGACCTTCAATACTATCACACAAAACAGATCTGCATGTGGAACAGAGGCGTGGACAAAGGACAAAAAATAACCTTTTTCAGTGTAACAGAAGATTGTTTTATTGTCAAACATCTATTTTCAGCATACCTCTTCCCTAAATTGAAAGCAAGAAAAACAATGCTGCAAAATGTAGAACTATTATGGATATTTTATTCACACTGGACAGATTCAGGCAAGTTTATTTGTACAGCACATTTCATGTACAAGATAATTCAAACATTAAAAACAGAGGTAATTTAAAATCAAAAACAAGAAAAAGAAGGGAGAAAGAAAGGACATTAGATTAAAAACAGTTTTAAAAACAAGATCAAGTTTAAAAGTTCAAGCTTAAAAGAAACAGTGCAGATTTGGACTTTTAAATGATGGAAATACAACAGAGTGAGTGAGTGGTGAGTCTTTAACCGGGATTTAAAGTGTTTAGAGTATTTCAGCTGATCTCAGGCTTTCTGGGACTTTGTTCCAGACATTCGAGTGCAGCTGGTTCTGACTCTGGGAACTGATTAAAGACTGGATCCAGATGACCAGAGGGGTCTGGTCTGCTCATACTGGGTCAAGATGTCACTGATGTAGCTTGGTCTTAAACCATTCAGAGCTTTATAGACCAGCATCAGAAAATTAAAGTCCATCTTCTGATGGACAGGCAGCCAGTATAAAGACCTCCGAGCTGGAAGTTGACAAAGCTGACGATCTGAATTGGTTTTGAAATATATGCGGACATAATTTGCTCAGAAATATTAGATTTACCTCCATCAAGGCTCGGTGGTTATGTTTTTGGGGGCGTACTTTTGTGTGTCTCTCTGTCTGTCTGTCTGTTAGCAATATTGTTCAAAAAGTTATGGACGGATTTTTATAACATTTTCAGGAAATGTCAGAAAGGGACAAGTGATTATTTTGTGGGTGATCCAGATCAAAAATTACGAGATGACATCATTGTAGGTGTTATAATCCCACATTGTAAATATTCTGGATCTGGTGATCCAGAAACTTACATATACTGTATAGGGCAGGCATGTCCAAAGTCCGGCCGGGGGCCAAATGTGGCCCGTGTTCAAATTTCCACCGGTCCACAGCCTATGTCAGAAAGGCAATGATATGCGGTAAAGTATGAAATATGCATAAAAATGCCATTTTATATTTCACCAGGAAATAGCAGTAGACTTGTGGCTGCACTTTCACCTGCACCACATCTTCCATCAAAACCAGACCTGGCCAACATGCTGAAGTCCAGGTTTCAGTTTCAGGCTTCTATGTGTATTCTATATGTAATGCATATGGGGCATTTTCCCTCTCTTGTATAAAAGGATAAATTGCTAGAATTAAGGTATATTGACTCCCTGTGGTAACTAAACAACTGGGTTTGAACAGTTTGTATTCACATAGTTTTCAGTCATGTCTTCATATTATAGGCTATATCATTTATGACAACTTGATAGACTTTTTGTAATAATCAAAAAGAAATAACTCTTTGTTGTCTATTTTCATCTCATTTTCTCTCACAAGTTGTGTCTGCCAGAGAGAAAGAGATGGCATGAGTCAGCACATTATCGAGAGCACTGTAGAAGCACTTTCTGCAATTTAATGGTTCACTAGTTTGTATTATCCTCACAATAACATCCTGGGCCTGTCTGGTCTCAGAGCAAGCTTGGTAGGTAAGTACAGTCCAACTGTTTCTTGCTTTGTCTTTTTTTAAACATTGAAAATTATCATAGGTTAAAAGAAGGTCACCTGCTCATCCATTGCAAGCTAAGGATTTAAAAAATAACTTATTAATGCTTATTTAATTGGTTGCAGAGAGTCACTTGCATCGACTTGCATAACAAGATTGGTGCCTTTTCCATGTCTGTGAGGTAAAAAAACAAAACAAAAACAAAGCTATCACAAACAACCAGTCACCTCAGCTTAGCATAGCTCACTAATTCATGCATGCTAAGTGCTTTTATTGAGTTCATGCAAACACTATATTCTTGAAGGGGATAACTTGTGATTTTGAATGCTCAGATTTAGTTTATTTCAGACATAGTGAGGCTAGTTGTTTCCCTCGTCCAAAATGGGTGCTAACCTTGCTAACAGTTTAAATACTATATGTAAAAAAGTCACAATAGCCAGTTTACCTTAATCCACCTATTATCTGGGACTAGCTTACTGTTATTGTGCACATTGTGTATCCATGACAGCCATTAAGCAAAGTAAACATGTTTTCTAACCTAAATCAAATTGTTAAATGCAGCACCTATTTCTGGGTTGCAAAAACCAGACAGGCTTCACAGAAAACAGTCTAGTCTCCGCTGTTAGAGTTCCTGGAACAATTTGCTTCAGTACATAGGTCTATGCCCGGGGCAAACTCTATTGATCTGAACCTGTATTAAGAAGGAAAGCAAGAGAGATGCAAAGATAAAAACAGAGAGGCAGACTTCATTGTGGGTGAGCAAAGGATCAGAGAACATGGGAACATGGCGAACAAACATTGAGTGTCTAGTTTTGACATGCATGAATATATGTATGTAGGTGTGATATTTTTGGTTTACACCGAACCCAATTGCCTCCAACCATGTTTGGTGAACTCTCTTCACAAGGCCATGCCTTATTGACTGTGATTTTACGTAAATACGTAGACAGTAGACCTACATACATTTCTGTTGACTTGTTCAACATTTGCTGCTCGCAGCTTGGACTGAATGGAAAAATTAAAAGATGGTTTAGGGTCATAATCACTGATGTGGCTTTGCTTAAATTTCAATTAGATAAAAAAGTCCACAATAGAATAAAAAAAAAACAACAAAAAAAACAGTAACTTGTCCACAGATTAAAGTTCAGTGATATGTATTCCCGTTTAAATTTCTGTTCCAGCATCTCAATTGTTAATTCAGGTGTCCCTATGGGAAGGATAAAGGTCCTCTCACCCACACCATAAAACAAGCCAGTATGGTGCTAGATGATTACCTTTTAATCACATCTCTGCTGTAGGGCCACATGTGTTTGACACCCATTACAGTAGATAGCTGTCACTGTGGCTTAGAGAACATTTCAAAATACTTGCAGCTGTTATAAATCCAAATTAAGACATATGTCAGGCAGCTTGCCACGTTGATACCTGAGTTTTTCCTCTGAAACTTGCCAAATCATCCAAATTCAGCAGAGCTATAACATTGAGAATTGACTTATCTGCTGTACCAGACAGGCTACAAGCTTTCTTCACTGCAGCAGTATGACACTGTCAGTACATTTTCATGGCACAATAAAATTGTTTTCTTTCGGTACAGCCAGGATCTGCTTTTATAGAAGATATTATAGTAATGACATTTTGCTATAACATGACCCACCACTGAATATGTCTTACCTCACTGACCATTAGCTCTTAAACAAAGAGGTCAGATCAAAAAAGCATAGGTCTACATTAACAGAGGTCCATCAGACAGAGTTGTAGGACAGGTTTGTCCAAATCTAGCCCTTGAGAGACACTGCCCTTCATATCCTCCCCTTTTCCCTGCTCTCACACACCTAATTCAAATAGAATGGATCTATTAACAGCTTGTACTCAACTCGCCACAAGCCTGTTAATGACCCAATAATTTGAGCCGTGCGAGCTTAAGCAGGAAAACATCTAAAATCCTGCAGGGTAGTGGCCCTTGAGGACCAGATTTGGACAACCTTATTTTAGGACTTAAGAACTGTGCAAAACACACACACACACACTTTCCCCTGTTGTACATCTAATACTTAAGATGTCATTACTCACTGGTGGTGGATGTAAGTGCTGCTGGGTGACCCACAGAAAGGGAGAATGAAAAGTAAACTAGGACAGACTAAAAGAGAGTGAAAAGCATTGAATCTGAAGCTGTATTCTCTATTCTGAGCAACAAGTTGGAGGCTAATAAACATATTAAATAACTATTCCTGCTTCGTGCATGCAATCTGCTTTTGCCACACCGATGATATAGTCCAGGGTCATGAATCTAGACAAACGGTGACTTCAAATCTGTTTGTAGCTACACTGAGGCCTTCAGCAAAACAAGCCTCAATAATCCAGACATGTGGAGGAGTAACACACTCACAGAGGTCTGAATAGGAAGACAGGAAGGACACTTATTTTGCAAAAAAGAAATCAAAGGAAGGAAGAGGTGAATGCTCATTTGCTGTATAGAAGATGTTATGTTAGTGTTGAGATGGCAGCGTCAGTCTGCGCTTTTTTGGTATTAACAGTCCAATTCTGGGCAGTCCTAAGTATTTCAACATGTGACAACAGCCTATTGACGTTGGAGATTTGTGGACTTTTTTTCCCACCTCTACCCAAAGCAACATTTTTAGCTATGTCCTAGAAAATATTAACAACCTTTGGATCGACTGCAGGGGAACATGGTGATGTTATCAGTACAAACATACGCCCTTAAAACTCCATACGGTTCAGGTTTAGACGGTGAGGCTTATCATGCTAACAGACTATACATAAAATGGTGAGCTGTAAATCACTGTGTGCATGCTAGCATGCTGATACCAAGGTGGAATGAATATGAAAGGTTAAGTGCGGTGCGCCTTGCTTCATTACACTGTCATCTTAATCAAATGGATTCCTTTTATTCCCTCACTCACTCCATGACTGAATGTGTCCGATCTGCTGGGGACTGATGGATGTTGTTTACCTCAAGCAACAATCCCGGATGCTCATTGTTAAATAATGACCAACAAACCTGACTAATGAAAGCAGTTTGCAGTAGTTGAGGTGAACACGTCTGTGTGTGTGTTTGATGAGAGATCTTCATTTGCAGGCGTGATTGTGACTGATGCGATGAGGTCCCAACTTTTTCGCTGGAGTCTTCACACTTTATGATCACTCACCTCTCGTCTTAGTAAGATGAATGGCCCGACCTCATCTGGAACCGGATGTGTACATTTTTCTTACTGTCACATGTGAGCATATATTGGAAAATAAATAGAGGAAAAATTATGACAAAGAGGAAACACAGTTTAATAGTGATTACTGGAGATTGATATGGTTCGTTTTTCATGTTTGCATAAGCTGTTATGCAATAAATATCCTTTGCTGCTCTCGAAGCTCTGCATTGAGATAAGAAGCTTTATCTATGATTCATTCATTGCATTTTCTTGTTTGCCAAATAAAAACCTTTTTGCGGTAAATTCAGTCTAATATTTCCCATAGTCTGAGTTTTAGAGTCTTTTGAGTGCTGACAGATGAACATGGGTGGACAGGGAACCTTAACGATGGAAGGAAATGTGGAGTGACCACAAGAAGGCACTGAAACACTTCATGAGTCATCCTCAGAAAAGTCTTTGTTGATTTCTGGATATCTTATCATAATCTGCCTGCTTTTTTTTTTTTTTTGCTTTTTTTTTAATACACACCAATATATTACACATTTCCTCAATATTGTAAAAATAAATTGGACATATCATTTCAACAAACTACCCTTTGTATTGTGCAGGGAATCTTATTAAGTTTTCTTTTTTAGACTTGGGTTATGAGTTTTTTTTTCCCAATCTTTGAAAGTTTGCTTGTAATTAGTTTTGTTGTTTTCCCATCAAAGTCTGTTTTGAGGGATTTGCCTGTGATGCTCAATATACCCAGACTGATATTGACCTAAAGCTTTAGATGAAGGTCTGAACAACGGTGCTCCTTTTAAGAAAATAGGCTTGTTTTCCAGGTAGTGTTAAGGAAGACCAAACCAGCAATGACTAATAAAAGCAATGTTGACATGCACAGCAATGTGATGATATTAACTAAATTAATAAAAGCCATGTGGCGTCTAACGATCTTATTCTCACAATGTAAATGTACAATTACAATTTTTTAACCTTTATTTAACCAGGAAGAACCACGTTGAGATTAATATCTCTTTTCCATTTTTCAAACACGCAACAAAACACATTTAAACTTGTTAAAAGTTTTAAAACAAAGTAAGAACAAATTTTTAAAAATTAATAAGTAACTCTTTCAAAATCCCTGAATCCAGCAGAACATCTACAAACAGATTCAACTTCCTCCAAATCATCCAATATTTTTTAAAACCTTCCAATGAGACAAGGTCATGAAGTTTGAAAGTCTTTCTGCAGTTCGTTGCAGCCAAATGGAGCGGCATACAAAAAAAGCCCCTTTTCCCGTTTCAGTTTGCACCCTTGGGATTGAGAACAGTAACAACTCCTGTGAGCGAAGTCTGTACGGTCCTGAACTTTTCAGAAAGGTAGGAAGTTAGTAGACCAACGGCAGCTTTGTAAATAATAATATGCCAGTGTTTTAGACAGTATTGAGTAAGTGATCTAAAGTTTGTGATGCACCTCAAAGCTCCATGATACACAGTATCCTGAGCACGTAGAATCTGAGACGAGGCATGCCACATTTTGTCCTTCGAGGGTTTTAACTCTTGCTACACACACTGCTGCTTTATAGTACATGGCCTAGACTGCAGAGTCTCTTACGAATTATGATACTGTGTTCAATTGCAAGAGATCATGTGCTATGATTTTATCAGATCATGTTGTTCTAGAATATTTTGGGCTTTTTGAGTAGAATGTAGACTTCAGTGCAAACTTTGGAAAGAAACACCAGAGGACTATTTTCTGTGTTTTAAAGAATGAGTATATAATCAAACACCAAATGAGCCCAAACAATGCCCTGGCTTAGGGGGATGTAATGTGGGGTGTGTGTCACAAATCAGACTTTGTTCTGTAACATGCAAACTGGAATATGAATGATTTTTTTCTGTCTGCAACTCATGTAAACACTGTAATCAGAGTATACTCTTATTCAGATTGAGGTTGGTAGTCAGGGTATTGTTATGTATGTTGACATAGCCCACAGAACTATTCAGATCTTTTTGGTTAACAAATGAAGCATAAACATAAAGACCTGACTTGTCCAAGTTTATAGAAATATGCCAAACCCTTGAGGCATGAATTTAGGAGATATTAATTTTAAATGATCTGAGCAAAAAACAAAAAACAAAATAAAAAAACAGAAGCAACTTTTTTTTTCTTCCACCTTGATGAAGTCTATTTGTTTCTATATTTGCTCTTGTGACTGAGTTCTCCTCCTGTGGCCTTGCTGAACTGGCTCCCACACCCCTCATGTCATCACTTTTTGCGGTACTTACAACCTTGTGGGCAGGAGCACATGCTGCATCTCATCAGAGAATATTACGTAACACTCAGAGGACAACATTCATCAACGTCCCAGTGCTTTTGCCAACAGTGCATTTCTTTCTGTGGACGCCCCGAGTCCGTTTCAATTGTTCCAGCACAGCAGGGTACCTGGTGCGACCTGTGACACTTCAGCAACGTATCTCTTTCAAGGCTCTTCAGACTTAAGCTTTTGATGATGTAATATCAATAGATATTAAATTTGTCTGTGTCCTGGTCTCAGTTTAAGTCTGCTAATATCTCCTGGTAGGTTTGACTTAAGTTTTTTTTGTTTTTTTTAAAAAAGAAGAAAAATACTGAAGTGTCAGCTAAGGTCCTTTTTCCTTTCGTGGAAGTTGTAAAAGCCCAACTTGACTTGACAGAGTCATTTACCGCTATAAATAATCCTATAATTGTGATCATACAGTAAATGCGGGAGCACCTGCAGAGTCCTGCAGCTTCTAGACCCGGCCTAATGGAGCAATGCTGGGGAAAACCAAAAGGAAACACAAATTCAAGAAGCTAATGACAACATCACATGCTTTATCTGGTAAGGAAATCCCTCTGTAGTCTTGAAATACATATTTGAGAATGGCAGTAAACAAACACAGTTAGTGGCACCACAACATGACCACAAGCAATTTCATGATTTTTTTATTCTTATTTTTTAGAATAATTAAAACAGTTGCATTTGTACATTCATCCAAACTGGGATGAGACATCAACTCTCTCCCCTTCTACAACAGCATCCTTGGTGACACCTATTCACACTTAGCCTCAAGTGAAATGATAATAATAATAATAATAATAATAATAATAATAATAATAATAATAATAATAATAATGGATCAGATTTATATTGTGCTTTATTGCTGACGGCACTCAAAGCGCTTACACTGGATCCGTTCTTCATCCACTCGTTATTCATTGCCCATAGACAATCACTCTGATAAGACATCAGGCAAATCATGACTCTCAACAATGGTCGTGGACTCAGAACTCCCATTTCCACCAAGGAGTCTGGCGCGTGACTCGATGGTTTGGTGTTTTCTTTCATGTGGTAAACCCTGATTTCTGTTGTGTTTTCACAACCAGCCATACCCTCACCTGGTTGGCGGGGTCTAAGCCGGAGAGCGGTAGATGCATCAGCTATGTAAATGGGATATGGCGCTTTTTATAGTATTTTTGACCAGTCAAAATTATTTTACAATGCAAGTCACATTCACCCATTTACACACTCTCACTCAGCACTTCCTCGGAATTATCTATGAATAATTTTTTTCCCCCACTATCAGATGCTTTCGTAAACTAATGAGCACACATCGAAGACAAGGAGGGGTTTAGCATCTTCAGTGTCTTGCCCGATGCTCAAACAGCAATTTTCCAATTGATGCACAACCCTTCCCCTGAGCTACAGTTGCCCCATACGTAGTAGCGTGATGTCATAGTGGCGCAACGTCTTTCTTGGATTATAGTGACATAGAAATAAAGAGCGAGAATGGTGGACATCCACCAGTTCGTTTTCTTCTTGTCATGTTCCAACAAACAAATCCAGGGTATATTTAAACATGGGGCTGTTTCTGCTTTGTTCTGAGTTGTATGGAAAGGGGCATTTCTTTCTTCAATGGATTGCAGGTCGTCAAGCTCCATCCTTTAAGGTTGGATCAGTGACAATGGGACCCCAACGGAATGTTCCCCAAAAAGTAGCAGCTCAGATTGGATATTCTGGCTCCCCTCTCCGTTTTTGGCTGTGGAAGCGCAACAAATAATAACTGTGCTGAGCCAGACCTCTTGGTGGAAACGAGGCTTAAAACGTCAATGGCTGCACCGACTACTTAAGTAAGACTTTCCACAATCTCCATCAGAACTAAGGAAGCTCCTCTGGATGAGAGTGAAACGTCTTCAAGAAAGCTAAACCCAGTCCACTTGACTTTTATCAACCTACATTGGATAGCATGTCCTGGATGAATGAGGACCTTTACAGACATTTTTGCTTCTTTTGAGTTTACTGCATCAACTCAAAAGTTCTTTTCAAAAGAGACTTTGGAACATACAGTAGTTGAACTAAATGCTGAAGCATTTTTGAATGCATAAACCTAAATAGAAGGTTTAAGTGTGTAAACTCAATGAAATAGTGAGTGAAGGTGTAAGAGATGAATTGCTTGGATGATGATGTTGGATGTCCAGGATGGCAGTCACTTGTGTAACTCCCCCACCTCATAATTTCCAAACACAGAGTTTAAACTGTAAAGTTTCTGGGTCTATGTGCAGAAAAATGGTCACGGTCCTCAACACAGAAAATATCCAACAAATACAACTTGTAATATGTTTCCCAGACACTTGAATACACAGAGTAGTCATGCAGTAAATACATGCATAATACCACACTCGACATTATCCTTCTGAGCAGATGTATTTTGATATCTCCAAACAATATCAGTGGCCACTTGGTTAAAAGCCCACTTAGTTTTCAGGCATTAAATCACATATATCAGCATGTAGGCAAGCATGGTATACACAGCTCGAAGGGCTGTGTGTTATTTACAGCCTCCTAAGAACAACAGTCGTCCAAAACACCCTTGAGAATTTACAGTGAACCCACTTTCTGAGAGAGTCATACAGCCAACACACAAATGCAAGGAAAATCACATTAACTACTAGAGAGCCTTTTGATTTAAAAAGGCCAAACAGAAAAGCTCTGCCAAGGAGGATGGCATCTATGTGCACATCATGGCATCTGATTTACTGTTTGGATTTTCACCAATGAGCTTCGTCCTTGGCATTTGGAGCACCGTAGGTGTAAATCTTCAATCTATGTTCTGAACAAAAGGAAAGGGAAGCTTTTGAAGCGCGATCAGTAAAGGAAGCTTAACTATGACTAAGGTATTTAAGAAAGCCTTCCAGCCAATGCAAATGAGCTGCATAGGGATTCTTTTGAAAGCACATGACAGATGAGGAGGAGAGATTGCCTCCAAACAAAAAAAGAAAGAACGAAAAAAAATGAATACAGCTGTTCACTGACACAAATTTCACTAATTTTAAAACAACATGATGAATAAATGATCAAGACCTCTTTGTTGTGAACCACCAAGACCATCTACATGTAGTTTATTTTTCTTTTTTCTTTTGGCTGCTGCTTCTCCCCCCCTTTCTGTACTTTCCTCTAGGTAATCGGGCAGCTAAAGGTCGGCCTGGATCCTGATGTTCACACTCAGGTAGACCAAAGCTAATTTCAGACGTGTCAGTGGAACTGATGCTGCCAGCTTTCTGTGACAGCTTGAGTGGAACCAGCCTCAGCCCTCATCTCAAAATCATCCCTGCTTACTGAGCGGAAACCGTTTGTCACATACGCTTGAAATGTGCTGTCAAATCCTGTCAGTACGCATCCATCATATTTATTACATCACGATTATTATTACCCATATTACTGTTATTAAAAACTATACACACACTCTCTGATTATTGCATATTTACAAGCCCTCAACAAGACAGCAACCTTGACCCCAGGTTGCTGTGGGGTTGTAATGTCTCCTGCTTGGAAATCAATTTGTAACTCTGCCTAATGCTCTTGATGAGGGATAGGAGAGCTATGGCTAGTGCCATTGTCCTTTACATGCTCCAATCTTTATTTTAAATATCTGTAATAAACTACTAGAAAACCTTAAGTCTCCTTTAAATTTTAGTTCTTTTAAATCAGGTCTGAAAAGTCTCTTATTTGCCACTGCTTTTAATTAAGAGAAGAGTCCCCCCCCCCCCCTCCTTTTTTTTTCTGAATATCTTTTCTCGCATATGTACATTGACACTGATGGTGAGCATGTATATCCCACTGATGTCTGTTTGTATAATATGTAATCCACTGTATGGATCTGTTGTCTGTCTCTATTGGTTTCTATTTAATTTCTTTTATTCTTTTTATTTGTTTTAATTCTTCTATTCAAATGTAGTTTGTTATATTTTCTTTCACACAATGCTTTTTAATATAATGCTTTTAATGTTTTATGTAAAGCCCTTTAAGTTGTCTTGTACATGAAATATGATATAAAAATAAACCTGCCTAGCCTAAATGGATATTGGGATATCCGTTGGAATATGTTGCTGGTTTTAAATGTAAAAATAAATGTATGGTATATTATTAAATTCTATAAAGACAAAACATGAAACAATTTGGGTTAAACTGCAGTGAAATACAGAAAAAAAAAGCATGTAAATATTCAGATTTCTTTTTTCCTTCCCCTTCTTTACTGTGTTTTGGGATCATTGAGATAAAAGGTCTCAATTTAATTGGAGCCTGGCAACACCCTTTAGTGTGTCCAAACTGCACTGAAGTCATTCCTCTGACTTAAAAGAGGGTCAGTGAGACAAGAACAAAGTCAAATCTAAAGCAGGCGGTAATGTATGCACACCCCTCTGTATTTGATGCTGCTGTGTTGCATTAGGATCCATCCCTCAATGCCCATACTTAATGTGTCGAGTTGGAGCTTTTCTGCGACAGAGGGCTGCTGCAAAGTATGGTGGGTGTCTCTGCGGAGCTGTGATCACGCTGTGGCACCACAGAAAGCATTCTCCGTTCCCCCCCCCGAGGAGTTCATTCAGCGTTTTCTTGCATAATTACCTCAAAGTGATTACAGAAATCATCGGCGTACTGTCGTTACTGAGGGCACTTTGCTAAACCCTTGGATAATCACAATATACATATCTGTCCAGCTTGCTTGCATTAGATTTTGTAAACACTCAACATAGTCAACACACTGCAAATCACAAACATTTGTATTCCTGCAACCTGTTGCCCTGAGCACTTGGTCTGCGTCAGATGGATATTGGAAGTGACTGGTAGTGGTTGCAGCATTTTATGAAGCCCTGGAGATGGGTGTCAGGATGCATCCCTCCATGAAACCAACAGTATTTTTTATGAGATTTGGTACTGGAGATAATGACTGAGAGCTGAGAGTCTCCTAAATCATCTGTCCTGAGGCTCGTTTGTTTTACCTCCTGGGGATTTCTCAGGAGCACACTCCACAACAGTAAAACAAATACACCTAATGGTCCTATAAATTTTCACACCGTTGCTTTGACTAAAATAAAGAAATCCAGGCAACACAATGACCAAAGTTTGAGTGCTAAAAGATGAAAAAAAACAAAGACAAAAAAAAACATGAGGGCACAATATAGCCTACTCAATGTTCCAGTCATTTGTGTATTCATCAGCAGTGTATTCATTCTGACCGTTCTTCAAAAATTATTTGCTGATGCAAGATATATTGATTTGAAGAAACTGCAGCAGCAATGAGCAGTTTGTGAAATGAGCCGATTTGTTACCATATCTGATCCCTTCTGAGAAACAGAGAGGATAAAATCTAATCTGCACAGGATCAGTAAGCTGTTGTATGTACATTAATGTACATAATATCCATATTGTGAAGTTTGTCGCTGTCCCCGAAAAATGTGCCACATCAATGACAGAAAACCTTTACAATGAATTCAATAGATATCCACAAAATATCTATCTCAGCATCTTTTCAGTTTCACACTACAACAGTTGATTTCATGTCATAACATGAGCTGAATCAAATCATCTTGCAACCACATGATGGCGTTTATTCTTTGGAGTTTTTCTGAACCAATCCAACTCTGCTACCTGAAACAAATCAATAAATCTAGGTCTTTGAAATAGTTGTTTTCTGCTGTTTACTTTTACAGCTTTCTAAGGCTTGTGTAGCTAATCTCAGAAATCAGTGGAAACTGCTTATAGGTAATAGCATATGGACACCACTGTATGTAAAATGGTCTAAAGGTGAGGATGCATGAAAGAAAACAAACAGCTGGCTTCAAAAAACTCTTGCTCTACAAATGCATGTGTGCTGTTTAGGCGTATTTTAGTGACCAACGCAACTTGGGATCACAGTAGCTTTCTTTACCTGATTAGGTATTGAAAAATTATGTTAATTAAATGACAGCATCAACAACATTAACCTTTTCACTACAGGCAACTGAGTGTAATATATTCATAGGACCAAACCATAGCACACTAATGGCTGTGCAGGCAGTGATAGCAGCGCTTTGTAGTCTTCTCATCACTATAAAATTGGATCATTCATTGACAATATGTGTGTTTCATCCACAAACCAATTGCTTTTGAACCAACATAGCATGTTCATGTCTTCCATTTTTCTATCACTTTATACTATGACAACCCATTTGGGAACGCCTGTTCACTTGGTGGATATGACTAACTGTACTCGAAATAATATGACACTTGTCAGGGTGACCATTCATAAAATGAAGGTTTTGCCTGAAGCGCTGACACTGTCACTAATGCTGCAATGTGTTTGATATACGATTATAGCTCGTGGGATGACTGTGTTGGGCCTGTCAAGGACCCGTAACAACATGCTTAGAGCAAAGGTCATAACCATAATTGAAATTTAAGAAGCTGACGGGCTTGTTGTAATACAGTAATCTCGGAGAAGAAATCTGAGGCATGCAGGGAAGGAAGTTGGGTATATAAAAATTGGGGACAGCACAGAAACACACAATACAGAACAAGTGTTGATTTTGTCAGCAAATTTTGTTTTAGTCAGTGCTCGGACTAAATTGTCATTTAGTTTGAGTCATAATTTACTCATCTGAATCATTAGTGCCAGTCAACTGAATGACATATCAGATATTAGTCAACTAAATCTAGTTGACTAACAGTTTGGTCCAGAGTAATATAAAGTGTGAAATGAATTACTTATTTTTGACAGTTTACTTTGAGTTTCTAAAGTAATTACACCTCAATAAAATGATGCATTATGGACTACCACTGGTAGGCTGTTGTTATTTGTTGCTCTCTGTAACTGTGACATGAATGAGAAGAAAGAAAAAAAGGTATGTCATTGACATTTTGTTGATCTTTTGCCTTTTGCATACTATGACATTTATAGCTATAATGTTGCCCGTAACTCTGAGGTTTTATTTAAACAATGCACATTTAGAGCGTAAATCGCCCCCTTGTGAAGCACTTCATCCTTCATTGTTTATTCTCTTAATCTCTGGCCTCCACTTTCTGAGCAAATGCTCAAAATAATTGATGGTAGACTTGACAGCCTTTGATTTTGCAAAAGAACATATTTTACATGCCACCTTACAAACATTGTTTTCTCCTGCTATGACACCAGGATATTGTTTTAACTGTCTGTTAATTCAATTCATAGAAGTATTTTACTTTGAAATGTGAATCCCATTGTGTCTTAGTTTTCCCCCAAGCTAAATTATTAATATGATTTAGTGTAAGGTTGTTTTTTTCTGTTTTTGTTTGTGAAGTATTAAGAGTGAGTGGTGCTAAAGGGGACATTAGGTAAATTCTTCCTTTAACGATGAACACATCTACTAAAAAAAGATTCTGATGTATTAAAAAATAACTGAAGGAGGATAAAACAGCATAGAGATAAAATACTTTTTTCAGGGTTGAAAAGGGGGAAATACAGTTCAACTCAATACATAGCATGATAACACCATGACAGCTACGATTTGTGTCATTTTTCTTTAGGAGGTTCGACATGGCTCACGACAGACAGATAAAAAATATACTAACATAAGATTTAACCAATTTGAAAAAGAAAATCTGTAAAGTCAATTGTGAAGCAGAATCACTTTTTTCCTCTACAATCTATCACAGGACCATATCAACCCTCAGAAAAATCACTATAGACATACTGTAGTGTTAAAGATAAGGTTGGCTTGTTATTCTTTCTATTTTTTGGCATAATATTTAGTGCTTAGTAGCTTATTTAATTCCTGCTTTAGTGTGTGTATGTCCCGTATTTGAACCTGCTCTTAATCTCCCCCGAGGAATAGGAATGGAAATAATTCTCCACTGGTAAATAAAAAGCAAACAATTCACTCTATTCCAGTCCTGTTTTGTTAACAAAAGACCAGGCCTTTTGTTACCTTTTAAGCAGGAGTAATCTATACCTGGATCTGAATGTGCAGTCAGAAAGCAATGGACAAAGATTTTGGCTTTGGAGGCTGTCTGGAAGGAATTGACCAATCAGCACTTGGACCGACCTTAGTCATGTGCTGGTGAAAGGTCCTGTGGTAAGCAAAAGAGGAAAATAAACAGAAGGGAAAAATAGAAACAAAGAACAGGGAGGGACCAGCTGCAGGGTGTCCTCTGGCTTTGTGTGGGTTTCTGTTGTTGCCCTTATTTGGACGCCTGTCCAGTGCAGGGTATGGGGTGTATACCAGACCTATGTGTTATTGACCACGGGCATATGTGTGCATTTGAAAAAAAAAAGTGCAAGTACCCCAAGTTACACACATAAAAGTAGTTTAGAAAACCATGTATTACTCACACACAATGATAGTGAGTCGATTTTCTCTCCATAGCCAATCCATTAGTTAGATTTTTCTTCTTCTCCTTGGTTAGTGGTCATTTTGGGGAAAAGTGCTTCTGACGAGTAGTTGTAACTGCGTGACGTTGTTCAGGCGGTTCGGTCTGCTTGAGTAACAATGAATGGTGCCAAATTTGGGGGAATTCACCGCCCAATCAAGTCAAGTCCCCCAGACTATGCTGGTGTGAATCCACCTATAGAAACTCCTTGAAGATCCAAACAGAAGTGAAACCCAAAATATATCATAGGAAGAGTGAATACTTCATTATTAAACCCCTTCATCTTCATAAAAAACTATAAGGACCTTCATAAATCATTCAAAACAAAGACAATCATAGGAGGGCACATTTTCAGCATTTCTTTTTTTTTTTTTTGAGGTGGAATAAAAGAATTTGACGAAAAAACAGCAAAAGTAAGACATGATTTATGATTTTGTGATTTTTCTAAAAACATTTTTTGTATGCTCCTCTTTGCTAGCTCCCAGAGATTTTGTCCCACAGTGATGAGACAGACACCTTCAGGAGAGTTGCTGCTTTCATGACATGTTGTTTGTGTGAGTTTGCGTGAAGTTGAGAAAGAGCAGAAGCACTGAAGTGGACAGAGCTGTTCTCATGTTTTTGTTACATGCCTATATAACAGCTTCGGGTTTGGACCGTGTGTCTCGTTCGGGTACGAAGTCTCTCTTAGCTGAGTTTGGTATGCTTTCTTGTTAAGACTGATGCTTCCTAGTGTGTGCAAAGATCTTATGCACTCCATGTATCTTTAGCAGCCCCCTGTATAGGGGGCTATCATGATGAAAAGTTAAAGGTGAACACAACAGTGAGGGGCTGGCTCAGTCTTTTTTTAACTAGTTATCCACTGGCAACAAGCTAGATGACCAAACTAGTGAGTTTCAACCAGTAAGTTGGGTTTATACTTTTAAAGAATCTATTCTTATCTCTTTGTTAACTACAGTATATCATCACAGGTGTAAAATAAAGGCTGATGCTGTTGGTGACAAATCCAAAGATGTTCATTCAGAAAAGATTTTTAAAAAATCTTTAATAAGCAACTTAAAATAGCATTGATACGTCATATAGTTTTGTTTTACCCACGTTATTTACTTTTAGATGACAGACTTGTAACACTAAGAGCACATCCAACTGGGCTGACCATCAAAAGTTTCCCACAGCTTACAAGTAGGTTAATGTGCTGATAAGGTCTTGACATAAATAGGTCTTCAGTGTCACCTTGTGAACCACTTATATGAGCTGCTGCTGCATGGTGGATTATTTAGAAAAAGAAGGGGGAAAAAAGCCCATTCGATGGGAAGAAAAGACAAATGAGCCCATACATCTCACTGTATGATAAGATGACAGGTTTTAGTGACTCACCTCAAACAATGCCTCTATTGATTTCAATTCCTTCTAAAGTTGCACGATGCAAAAACGAAAGTCACAAAGTCCTTTCCCTCAGCTCCCCAGTCAGTCATAAGCGTTTATGACCATGATGTGGTGGGAAATGATTGGTGATTGAATAATCAACAGATGTTATGGAGCAAAACACATTAGCTTAGATGAATGTTGCTGCCTCATTAATTGACATTTCTATACTGGTTAAAAAACATGTCGGTAAATTGAAGCTGATGCCTATGGCTAGCTTTACATTAGTCCCAGGTTTGTGTTCAATAAGCCCTTCAACTGGAACATTCACACAAGTCATGTGTCTCTGTTTTGTAACTTAGAGTGCAAAATAAAACCATGGGTGATAACAACCTGCGTGCACTGTTTGTTTGTTTTTTTCAGCTTAATGACAGGCCTGCAACATTATATGAGTATGATAAAAATTCACTGCTCATATCAGTTTGTTTTTGTGAGGCATAACAGAATAAGAAAGTGGGGGAAAATCTGTTTTCTCCTCCTTCTTAAACAGTAGCAGGGTGGCAAAAGTGTGAGGTGTACTGTCAGCAAAACAGCCCTGGAGGATTCAGTCTGCAGATCTGCAAGACAAACACAATACTTTTCAGGGCAAAGATCTCAAAGGTGAGATTTCATACGTTTTCAAGCGACACATGCTCAGCAAGGTCCATAGACCAGGACTTCTCGCAAGCAGATTTCGGCTGTGGCTGCATGAAATCTGTCTGAGCTCGTTTGCATCAAAACAGCTGCAGCTCCACTTCCTGATTATCTCCTAACACCTGAATAACCTACGAGCCCACACGGCAGGACTCACCATTTTCCAACAATTCTGTGGAATTTGTATTTTAGAGGATTCATAGTGAAATAAAACAGTTTGAAACATAAATAGTATCATCTCTACTTTACTTATTTTTTTGATAAAGGAAAACAGAATTAACCCCTTGTCAATTCTCCTCTGTTGTGTTTTGATATAGAATTGCAATCAGTATTGATCCTGAGATTATTAAATGATGCAACTTTGCTTTACACAGTGTGAATGTGCAGTTCCCAGTATAAGCACGACTTGATACAACTAATTCATTTAATATATTTTCATATGCTTCCCTTCCGATATATTTTTTCATTTATTTAAACATAGGCAAGCTATTTTCTCAGTGATGAAGCAATACTAATATCTGTAATCCTTTATAAATGGATCATAAAGTCTAAAAAAGATATTTAATCAAAGCATCCAGTAAAACATCAGATCATTCAAAAGCACTGCCTTCATATTGCACATTTTTCTTCAAAACAAATAAGCCTTGCCAGCACTAAAAAGCTAAGCCTTTTCTTGGTTCAGTGGAGTTGAATCTCTAGCTGAGGAGATGCTTCTGCACTAAAAATAATTCACATACACTTTAATAGGAATTCAACCTTTTTCGGAAACATTATGTTGTGTCAGACTTGATTTGTTCATCTGTCTGCGAAAAACAAGATGAGTCGCTGTTGTTCCTCTCCCTCTAATTTCTGTCATCTCCTCTGGGTTGGCACAATAAATAGCATTCGGTAAAAAAAACAATGGAAATGTTTGTTTTTTTGTAAATCAGCTACTGCTTTTGTCATTTCTACTATATATAAGGGGTTTTCCATCCATATTTAACAGTAACTACAGAACAATCATGATAATATGTGTAAAAGCTTCACATTTTCTTCCCCATGTTTAAAAACAACCCATCCCTCTCTCTAATGTTCTCCCATGTATACTTTTGTGGATGCAATCTTAACTGACAAGCTCAACTGTTTGGCATGCAGGATGGAAACATTAAAGACTGAGTTAATCCTCTCTGATTCGCCGCTGCTGTCACTCACACAGTCTGAGGAAAAACCACTGCATGTGATTGAATCAAACAACGGCATCGTTGGTATATGCAGTAATATGTCATCATTTGAAGTGAACAGGATTGTTCACGATCAAGGGCCACATTTCAAAGTTCCACTTGTTTATTGTGTTGTTCATTAATTTAATGATAAGTCACTTTAAATCATTTGGGAGAAGCTTCCAAATTGATTTGCCAGCAGCACTCAGCTGCAGCATTAGCATATCATGCTCCGTTCTTTGGCAAATTAAACTGTCCTATAAAGGTAACAAATCTGTGTGCATGTTCCAATGTAATTTTGGTTATTGCGGAAATAAAATGAAGTAAAGTTTGTAAGCTCAAAATAGGAAATGAATGAATTTTCTTCTGTTTATGTTCTGAAATATTTGTACAAATGCAAAATGCATACAGAAAGAATCGGTCAATGCCATGTGGTAACTTATCCAAGCCACGCTGAACAATGTAGATGCAGCTGCAAAGCAATCCATTGTTTGTTTTTTTTAGTTTTTTTTGCTGCACCGTGAATTGAATTGGATCCAGTTCATGAAAACATGTTTAAACATGACGCATCAGTCTTAGTATTTCCTTGTGGGGTGTATGTGTGATCAAAACTAATCTTGAATCTGAAACAGTTTGGTGCTTTTAATCCTCTTCCTTAAAGATCAACAAAATCTTTACTGTTCCCCATGAATGAACAGATCTGCAGACAGCTGTGGAAATGTCCCAAATATAAAACTTTTAAACATATTCTCGACAGTGTCTGATGTGCTTTGCTATTTTTGTCATACTGCTCATTTTTCTCTTTGAATAAGGACTCCACCCTGTTCTGCTATCATTTATCAATTTGTCCATAACCTGACTGCTGTGCAGAAATTCTTCTCAAAGTCACAAATTTAATGATCTGTCAGATGAAAAGGCTAAATCCATGCAGCCTTCAGTTGTTTACACATTGCCTGTTTATTGATGTGAAAATAAATCAAAGTGAGAGATAATGTCAAAGTGATGTACACCATGTGCTACTCTTTGTATCTTTTTAACTTCATTATTCAGCATCAGATTAGAAAAGGACAAAAACATTAATGTGTCATTAATCTCACGCTGGATGGACATGTCTGCATTTAAACTAAGATGTGGCATATATTACATGAGTTTACTTGTATTAAAGACATTTATGGTGTGTATTTTAAGGTGCTATTTAGATCAAAATTGTTTGAAATATACAAATTCCACCGCAGCTAGAACCAAATTGGAAAAAGTAATAATTATGAAGTTATAAAAAGAAATGTCTATTTATTATGCAGCTGATATGTCAATAGGAAAACTTAGGGGCGGACAGCCTGTAATAGCACTTTGAACCACTAGATTGGACATGAGTTACTGTCCTGTTTAGTCTTACATGAAACAATAGGAGATGAAGAGAAAAAATGGTAGGAAACAAACTAACTTCCGGCTGACAGATAGCGGTGTAACAATGCATCGATCTGTATCAATATTGATTCAATGATCAGTGAGCGCATAGCGTTGACCCAAATTAAAAACATCAATTAAATGTGGATACAGCGATCATTTGTAATTCATGCTAAAGAAAATACAGAATTGTTTACATTTGCTTTCAACAACAAAATTTGTTAAATTAATTTGATGAGGAAAATGTTGATATTTAAAGCTGGGATGTGTAATGATAAATTCATTCTACTGCTTTGGTTATCATAATTAAGTTAAGGGAATATATTGTTTGTGACAAATCCATTTATTCATTCCTCATACTGCTTATTCATATCAGGGTTGCAGGGTTTGAGACAATTTTTTTTTTGTTTTTTTTACATTTTTCTGAGCAATATTCAGAATGGGACACAGATTGTTTGCTTGTTTTTTATTTAAATAATTGAGCTCAGGGATAAAATATTTTGATATTCATTTATTTAATATAGATGGAAGTGAGCATGGGATATTTTGGTGTGGATGTGTGTGTGTATGATTGTTTGTGAAAGAGAATATAATGAGTGTGTTTTCAATTACAATGATCTATTTTGAAGTATGAAGGCTTGTTTTATTTTATATGCATTTTTTTTTTTAATGTAAAGCACTTTGTGTTGCCTCTGGCATGACCGGTGTCAGAGTGTGGTCCGCATTTCCGGCAATACATCAGATTTGTTTCCGGTGGGGTGTGGACTCCGCCAAGGCTGCCCTTTGTCACCGATTCTGTTCATAATATTTATGGACAGAATTTCTAGGTGCAGCCGAGGTGTTGAGGGGATCCGGTTTGGTGGCCTCAGGATCGGGTCTCTGC
>JBBBVU010000019.1:14459426-14473119 GCA_037177055.1 Atherinosoma microstoma
TAAGCTGTTCTAGCCTTACGCAGGGCTTCCTTATATACGATTAAACTTAGTAGATGATTAAAATTAGTAGATCTATCTTATGCAAGTAACAATATGTCCCGTAACTGAGTTATTTTTGGTACCAAAATCTAACCAGCTACATGTATTGCCTAAATCTGGTCAAAATACAAGTGAAAAGTATCTATTTTAACAACATTACATGAGACTTTATCTCTCAGTGCAATTGTATTCTTAAAACTCAATTGGGGCCACCTCAACCACCACACCTTACACCTGGTGGTTAGCATTGTCACCTCATAGCAGAGGTTCTGGTTCAAACCTTAGCTGGGGCCTTTCATAGTGGCATTTGCATGTTCGCCCAGTGCATGTATCTCTCCAGATTCTTTAACAGTCTAAAAATATGCAGTTCAGGCTGATTGGTGTTTCTACATTCTCCCTAGGAGTGAGTAACAGAATGGGTGGTTGCTTTTCTGTGTGTGATGGACAGATGACTAAGTATAAACAATGGATGAAAATTTCACTTGAAACTTTGGTTAGGGGAAATTGCCTTGCAAGTGAACTTGTCATAAAATGATCTTGCTCAACTGTATTTCTAAAATGGCCTTTCTGTCCCCCATTGCACTAATTGATTTGTATTTTTTTTCTTTTATTTTGCTATAGTACATGTGAAAGACAAGATGGACACAGATTTTTCCCTCCTTTTTTTCCAGAATAAATCAGTACAACATAAATTATGTATGTGTGCACACTTTGCTCTGTATATAATGGTTAACGCACTGGGAACAAAATTTCTGCAACTGCAGGTTGTGCTTCAGACTCAATGCACCAGAAATCGCTATCATGTTGCTGTTTTAATGTACTTTTCTGCAATGTAAAGCATCTTGAATTGTCCAGTACATGGAATGTGCTTAATAAATAAACTTGCCTTGCCTTACTATGTCAGACAGACACTTGTTCTACAGAAGGGAGGTCATAGGGAATCCTCTTTTCCCTTTGATTTATTTTCAAATTAAAACACTGTTATCAGCCGATAATATTTCTATATTTCGTGGCTTGAACGGAGCATTGACTAGAGGGGGAGGAGCTTAGAGGAAATGCCACTTTCAAAACTTGCTTGCTCTCTGGGAGGGGGAGGAGTTTAGAGTAGGTGCCACTTTCAAATCTTGCTAGCTCTCCAACATTACCAACCCTATATCCCACATATCTTTGTATTAACTTACAATGGTTTATAAAATAAAATAATAATAAAAAAATAAATAAAGAAAAAAAACATTACCAACCCTAGCTTTAACCAGGAAAAATTAGCTGGTTGAGATTAAAAATCTCTTCCAAGGGTGTCGTGGTCGAGACAGCAGCAGGACAAAGAACAATTGAAATAACAACTATTAACAACCATACCATTGAAAGCAAAACCACACATAAAATACTAAAAAAAAAGTACTAAGGTGAGATCTAAAATAACACGTTGAACATAGCATCTCCGAATCACCATTTTACCATAAATGTCAGGTATCTGTAAAAGCATGTAGCGAGACCACCTCCATCAATTTCAGGTCCTTCTGCTGATCGTTCAGGCTGAACCATATATTTAAAAGCCTTTTTACCCTGCTCTGTTCTGACACTAAGAACAGCTAACAGTAAGAGGTCTTGTGATTGGAGATTATACCTTGTTGAATTATTCCATGAAAAATATAGACATGAGGGAAGTAGACCGAGGAGACATTTAGCCTATAGATGGGAACATACCAATGCTTCAGTCTTTTTGTGAACAAGTCAGGCCAAACAACATGAGCATGCAAAAAACAGTGATGGGTGAGAGCTTTGTAGTTTATAATGAACCTCAGAGCAACACAGTAAATCGTATCAAGGGCATGCAAGCACTTAGAAGGAGCATTCATTTAACTGACGTCACCATAGTCTACCATGACGTTAAAGTAGCAGCCACCAATTTCTTTTCTTTTTTCTCAAATGAAACACAGGATTCAGTCCTGAAACAAAATCGTAGTTTTAGTTTAAGTCAGCAGAATAAAAGAATAGAATAGAGTGAATAAAATGGAGTATTGTCTATAAAATACCAAGATATCTGTACTCTGATACTGCTTTAATGAGTTGGCCTCGACAAGTTGTGATTCCAGGAAGGTTTTATGGTTTTGTCCTTGAATTTAAGAATAAAATACATTTAGATTTGGTTGCATTCATATCCAGTTTTAAATCAGAAAATTCTGATCGTTATACATTAAAAGCACTTTGCCACTGACAGAGAGCCAGGCTAGGTGTAGATGCCGAGGTATATATGACTATATCATCTTCATAGAAATGGAAACTTGCATTGAAAATATTCTGGGCGATGTTATTTATATAAAGAATGAAGAGGAAAGGTCCAAGGATGAACCCCTATGGTACACCCTTAGGTCAGAGGTTTGACCCTTAGCTTGTACACACTGAATTCAGTGAAAGGTAGATTTTTAATTAGCCAACAGACTGATGTGAAAATCCAATTCTGGTAGGTTTCTACCTTAATAGAGAATGATCCACTGCATCAAAAGCTTTGGACAGGTCAATGAAAAGGGCGGAACAATGTTTTGTGTGCATCCCTTTTCATTTGCATCTCCATCTTCTATTTGGGCCTTGAAAACATCAGCTGTGTTGTGTTGAGCTCAGAGAAATTAATTACTGATCCAAGATGAGTCTGCCAATTTCTCCTCAGTTACTTATCCAAGTGAATCTTGATATTTCCACTGTGATAAGGGGTTTTTCTGAATTGCTGCTTTCTGCCAGCAGATCATTGCTTTTATCTACCATGCATGGCACAGTTTAAATCTACATAATTGATTATTTGCTCACTGGGTAATTACAACAGATTAAAAGGTTTATTAAAACTGCACTGCAACTATGTATATATTCAGAATTAAAAAAAGAAATGAATGAATAAAATTAACAAAAATATTTACTTATTAATCAGTTAATCAATTATTCATTATTCTGGCTTTGAGCATGGATTACATAGAGTATGATACTGTGATTATAATTCAACCATGCAAAACATTGTCTGCAGTCATTTCTTGAAAGTTGTCTTTATCGGATAAGTTTGAAATAGCTTCAAGTGTTTCCTCCTGCATTAGGGTAGAAATGAAAATAAATTTACTTTCTCTTTACTTACCTCAAATTATGTTATCTCAATTTGGCTCCCTGACAATGGCCTTGAGCTAGCTTATCAAATTCCCCTGTGGCAAAGTATGTAAACAAACGCTCTGTCCCCCCACCGCGGCTCTTTCAGACCCTGAACTCTCCCCCCTACTCCAGGCAGCAGGCATGGATGCGCTACCAGCCAACAACGGGTGATGGAGGCGCCTGTAGGGCTGCATACGCACCGGGTTGGGATTGAGCAGTGTTCAGGCCTGCTGTGCTGGGGGTCCCTTAACCCCCCATCCCCTCCCACATTGTGTTTCTTATGGTGTGATTTTCTGAATATGTGCTTTAATGTACTGAGGTTTTTGTTGTACCTGTGCAGTGTGCCCCTCACCCTCCCTTTCCTCATGTCATCTTTTTCTCTGACCTGCGAATGGCGGCGCTGCTTGCTGCTGCAGCCTCAGTCTACCTGATCCTGTTAATGTTCATCGTTAATGTATGTTTGTCTATTCTTGGACGGGTTGCACTGGAATGAAATTTTGTTTTACGCTGGTCAATGACAATAAAATTGATTCTGATTCTGAAATTTACAGCAGAATACTTTTATTAGCTCCTTTGTCCACAAAAAGAAAAAAAGCTTTTATGTTTTTATGTAACATTGAAGGGATCATGGATTTTCTATCTAAATAAGCATCAAGGTTGCACTTTTTAATACTTTACACTTGACAATGAAACTTTTTTACAAATGCTCATGAGGTTTTCATTCTTCTATAAAATTGTCTTTTTATCCAACATTTCCATCCACCTGCTGCTCAGCCTGCTGTCATATCCCTCATGTAAGACTGATTGACTAGTAACTCCACTTCCTAGGTAATGCCCTTCACAAAAAAAAAGGGAAAAAAATTGTGCGGAAGTGTACAGAAGTGTGGATATTCATATGTGCTTTAGAATGTAACTAGTGGGAATCAGTAGAGAAACAAGATTTTACACCTTGTTCTATGACTTTAAACTGTGTACCAGTACCCTGACCAGCAGGTTTGTGCCGTGCAAAGTTGAAGAGAAAAGACCAATAGTTGTGTTTTGCAAGCATTTTATAGACAATCCAGCACCTAACAGCAGGATGTGAGACACTGGCTGAAAAAGAAAACATGGAATGCCATAAAAAAGTAGCCGGAATAGTGTACAGGAACATCTGTGCCGAATATGGTCTAGAGACCATTAAGATCAAAATGGGAAACACCACCCTCCAAAGTGATGGAGAATTACTGAGCTACAATTCTGTGGGACTTCCAGATACAGTGTTACAAAATGGTAATGGCGATCCAACCACACTTTGTGTTTGGATAAGCAGCAGAGAAAATCTGTTGATGGCAACATCAGAAAAAGGGAAGCAAGAGAAAGCCAACAGTAGTCTCAATCTGCAGTGCTTTTCAGTTCAGATTCTTAATCATATTTAGTAGCATCAAGTTATGGTGCTGCTTATTAATGTTTCGCTCTCCATGGCAACATAAACTGTGGCAGAGACACAAGCTGAAGTCAAACATGGTGATTGCGTTGTTATTTGCCCAGTTTTCCAGGTTAGGAAATGAAAGCAGATGCAACAAATTTTAGAATAAATTGATGACAGATCAACTTAACCAGCTGGTTGTCATTGCACCTTGTAAAGACTACATTCCAAACAGAAAAACCTTTTGTTTTGTTTGTTTGTTTTTTAGCAAAAGTGCAGGTAAGATTTCAAAATGCAGACTATTTTGTCATTTTGGTGTGGACAGGATCCATTGTTGAAACATTAAATCATAACGACATGTATGTCTTACACAGGTGGGTATCTGAAGCCTTATTCTAAAGTTTAATGCCTTCACTAAACCTTTACCAGTTTATTTTGTCATCATACTTCATCTAACTGTCTATTTTGTATTTCAATTACAGATTCATGATGAATACATGAGACACTAAATATGATCTTTCATTTTAATTCACCTATTTCAATGTAAAAATAAATTATTTAGCAAACCATCTTGTTTAAGACTCGGATGTCTTTTAATGCCCATCTGATTCATGATCAGTGGTTCATTGGCTTGATAACTTTAAATAGACACAAACAGCTGAGTATGCCATTCAGAAGTGAGCCCTCTTAGAAAGAAAAGTGCCAGCATAATGATTATGCCACAAATTATTGCTTTTTTTGCCTTCCTTTTCTCTTTTCTTCAGGCTTCTTGAGCTGAACAGAGTTTTTCCACCACACCAGTGCTTCAGCCTATGATATCCCTGTGAGGAAGAAAAGCAAGCAATTAGACCCATAAATGAGAGAAAATCCAAAACTAAAGGCAGCAAAGAAGCATGTTTTGCCTTTTTACTGAGTTCACAATTAGGTCAATGTTGACTATTGTGCTGTTCTGGCAGAATTGTGATGAGAATTTCCAAAAATATGCCAGAACAGACATTATTGGATATCGTCTATTAATGATTTCCATATAAGTTCCTCATGGCAACATGTTTCTTCCCGTTGTAATTATTTATTTATAATGCTCAATGAGGGCAATAAATGATGTCTGTTATAATTAAAACTTTATTCAAAGGGCAGTCGCTACCCATTGTAAAACACCCTGTTGTGTTCTTAGCGCATAATTTATGCCTGTGGAGTTTTGTGAAAGCAAGCAAACTAAATATTCTGATATGAAGGCCCAAAATGATCATTTGAGACAAGATATTACAGAAAAATGCTACTAGGGTGGCTGCTTTTTAAATATTCTCCTGCATTTGTCGTAAGTCTTAAGTTGTAAGAGAATTCATCAAAACTAATTTCTCTTACAACTTAAGACTCAAGAATCATCAGTCTCCCCTGGCATCCTAAATTCAATCTGCACTTAACATCCACTCTTGTCTCAGATAAGTGTGACAGAAAGACTAAAGAGGAAAGTTAAAGTTGGTCTACTTTCACGTGATCTCTTGCTGCAACCGCATTGGATGCCTGCTGCTGCATATAATGTAGCCTGGTCTAATAAGAGGAAATAGTTATGACATGCCAAGTCATGTGATTACCTACACCAATGCGAAGGTTATGTTTTCGCCGGTGTCTGTTCATCTGTTAGCAACAGATGAAAGTTATGGACAGATTAAAGGATTTTGATTACATTTTTCTGGAAATTTCTGAACACGGAATACGGAACAAGTGATTTAATTGATCCTGGATCACCACCTGGATCCAGTGTTTGTGACATAGGTTTGTGCTGGGAGATAGGGATCATTTTACCTTCAGAGCTTCTTAGTCTCTGAGTGCTTCTTGTTAATATGTCTTTTTAATAGTTTTGCATTTCCCTCTGAGAGATGATGCTTAGCCCCACATTTTTATGATTTTGCATGCAATTTCAAGGGCGACAGATGTTCCTGTACACAATGCCAAATTCATGTTTACTAACAATTTCCAGCCAATATAACTTAACAGTTGAACAAAACTCTAATCTGGTATGTTCATGAAAAATTAGGGCCTTTATTTTATTTACATATGTTGCAGTATTATCATGACTTCACTGTACATGCAGCAGAGTCATCTCTAAAGCTTCATAGTACAGAAGTTATGTAGATTTTTACAATATTTTCCCAGTAAAAAAACAGAAAAAGGAAAGAAAAATGGAAATGGAAAAAACTGAGGAGTGCAATACAGATTATGGTTCCCCAGAAAAGAGTGTCTTGGGAAAATGACAGCAGCTTATGAAGAACAATGAAACCATGCAGAAGAAGTTGTGAACCACAGAATGAATGAGCAGAAAGCTAAAGGCTGAACTCCTAAAGGCAAGTGAATAGCTTAGCTTTCTATATCACCACTTCTCTAGTGTGGAGCGGGCAGCTCACCTCATTTCAACAGAACTGCCACTCTCCAAACACAGAACACTGGGAGGGTTTGAGAGCCTCTGCTTTTGAATAAAAGTCAGACAGAGTGAGGAGCATGGAGGAGAAGAGATGTGGCAGAAGAGTGTTGGGCCAGGGGAAAGAAGTTTAGTCAGGTCTCAAACTATGGACGGAGAAAAGTGCCACAATTCAGTGAAAATTTACAACATAAAATAATTAACTACATGTGTCATTAAAGGGATACTGTGTAACTTTGGACCCAAATATGTGAGTAATAGTCGATCATTTCTGGGGTCAATTTACAGTATTGATACATGTCGGTGCTCCGGGTGGGCTGCCCTCTTCAGAAACCAGACATTGTAACTTTGCAGGAGGGGATCCATCTTTCATGGGATCATGTGACCTGGAGCGCTTTGCTTTACAGGTCCCCCTCTATAAACACAGAGGGCTCTGCTTTGTGCTACTTGTTCCTCCTTGTCCATCTAAAGTTTGTCATGGCTGAACTAAGTAAGAAGGTGAAAATGCTGTCTGAGGAGGCCAGTAAGAGAAAGTGGGAAAGGAATTGCTCCAGAGGTGTCTGTCTGTTGTGTGTGTACCAAAATGTGATGTACTTTTTCACATCTTTCAGCCAGCGTTTATTCAAAACAACAGCAGTGAGTGCCTGATGAGCTGCAGAGCATTGCAGTATACGTCTGTGTCTAAATGCGGCCAGTTGAAGCTAACCGGCTACAGAGCAAAGTGTGACTCCCTTAACATTTCGCGCACGCGATATGGGTTTTCATGCAATATATGCATATCTTATAATTCATGTAAATATCAAAGTAGGACCAGAACGATTAGCAACTGGCTTGGTTTAGTTTTATGACTTTCATACGCTGTAGTGTCCCATAACTACAGGCTAATGCTGATGTTTTCATAACAACCGGGAGATAAAATGGATACATATATAACTAGAAGCACTCAGTCACACACCTCCACCAGCGCCCTATCCTTCAATGGTGAAGAATCCCTTGAAAAATTCCTGAATCCGAATTACTTTGCTATCAGCTGGTCAAAGTGGTGTGCAAACACGATTCCAAAACATGGATGGAGACGGTTTTATTTTGCAACAGGGTCTTGTAGCCTGTGGGAAGTTACAGTTTCAGCTCCCCCTTAATAAAGTTAAAAAAAATAAAAAATCCCTGAAGATTACCATGTTCTATGTCAAAATTATTCTAGGACAAAAGACAATTATACATCAGACTTTTGGGCAACATTTTACTATAAGGTGATGCAATAGGTCTCAGAAAGTGTATGTATCAAGAGAGACCATTGCATCGGAAGCTTCAATCTCCGTGAGCACATGTGGACTATCATCATGGAATCGTTGGTACCCTCTGACAAATGAAAAAATACCTGTTTAGTGGAAAACCAATATTGGCAGTATTCATTCATTCATTCATTCATATGCATGGAATTAAAGAACTAATAGCTACATTTATTGTGCACAGTTTCTACTGTACTCACGATTGTGCTCACGATAACATTTTTACACATTTGCCATGTCAATACATCAACATTTACTACTTTCTAGTAAGAGAGAAAATGAATGAGGTTTACTGGGCCTGGCAAAATCATAACAGCCACATACAGCTTCCCGTTTCCGGTAATATACCACGTATTAGTGAGCAGTATTCTTAAACATCTGTATGGGAAATATACTACAACTACAAATGAAATTTAAATGGCATGTACACTTTCATTATTTTTAGCAATCTAACAACAATACTAAGAAGAAGTTGAGAAGTTTTAAGTATGAGTGATGAGTTCCACTTTCCACTGGTCAATTACAGGCAGAGTTGAATGAACAGTATAGAAAGCAATTCATCATTTAGCGCCACAATAGCCCTGTAGGTAATAATGGTGACACTCATTCATCTTAAAGCTTACAGAAGAATTATAACATGTACTGCCTATTTCAGTCTATTACCAGTTTTAATTTGATTGGGGTTTTAACAATGATTGTGGTTTAATGATTGAGTGAGTTGGATATCATTATAATGTGATACCATGCAAAATTGAATTGGACTGTGATTCTCTATTAATTATTAGCTTCATCCATCTCTCCTGCACCTCTCTTTGGTAGCTCCTCACTTTCACTGAAACCCATTTATCCTATTGATTTCACATTAGACATTAAATTGTGGTGCTTTCACAGTTGTTTTTTTATTTTTTATTTTTCTATTTCTCTGTTTTCTGTTTGACAATGTTTTTGAGATTTACTTTGGAATGAGTTCAAGGTGAAAAGGTTATTCACCCAGAAAAGCTTTGCATCTGCTCTGTGATTCTATTTCAAATAACTCTTTTTGTTTTTGAGTTCCTGTGTGTGTGTTTGTTTGACTGTGTGTGCATTGAAGAGGTAATAAGTAGTGGAAGCAGGATGACAGGAAGGAGATGGAAAGGTAACCTCAAAAATATAGTATTAGCCAGAGACATTGTGTCTTGTGGTTAGCAGACAGTTATGAGTCAGCTGTCATAATGGCCACTGACCTTCAAAGCTCCGCAGCACAGAGGTGTTTGTGTTCGTAGCCTAGTTACCAACTGGGCCCACAGTCATTTGTCCAAGGCTGCCAGTCCAAATTGCTAATCAAAAATAATAATAATAACATAGCTGTCACACAGCTGTCACCTCTTATCTGAAATTCAAACTATGAATTTTTATTCCCTAATACTCCTCTAGTTAAAGAAAAAAAAAAAACCTTCATGTGCTACATGTAGGGAAGGGATGCCACAATGCTCGGATTTCTATTTCTCAGTGTCACTGAAACACTACAATACCAAACATAAAAACAAAGAATGCCTTATGCTAAATATCCATTTCTTTTTTTTTTCATTATTTTTTGATAGTCGAATCTTCATACAAACTATTGTCAATAAGGAAATTGATATGAAATGATGTGAAGTAACAAATGAACCAACATCATTAAGATTATTCTGAGCATAACATATTGAGATTTCCGGTGGCACAAGCATGTTCATTCCTGTAACTCTAATCCCAGGCAAAGGGAAGGGACATGGAAATCCAACCAATGCAAAGATTCTGGCTATTGCATTTCATTCCTGGTTTCATTTAGTAAAATTGATCTCTGTTTTAATTACTAAAACAGAAATTATAAACAAAGGCACCACCTTTTATCTATAAGGTGGTTCCTTATAAATAAAATTGAATTGAAAGGAATCATTTGGATTCAATTTGATTCAGCTGAAATAAAGTTTTAGTCTTGCTCCACACCTGTGTTCTGTTATGTAACTTGGATCTTTGTTCCCTAGCCAAGTTGAGAATTTCGTTCGTTCGTTCGTCCGTTCGTCCGTCCGTCCGTCCGTCCATCCAGATTCTGGGTCCTCTATTTTACATTTCTGAACCACAGGTAGTCTTTTTGTTGCTCTTGGTTTTGGTCTGAGTGAAATGAGTCTGATTCTGGTTGGTGTCTCAATTCCACAGCTGTAGGTAAAAACACAAAAACAAAGTGAGGAACATTATTAATGTACAATGTAATGACCTAAGGCTGAATATTGTTTAAATTGCCGAATTATTTCGTTACACCAATGTCATATGGTGTAATATTTCCATTTGAAGTGGCATAATGTTCATAAGAAGAGAAATGTGTTTGAGTATGCATTTTGTTACCTCATTAGGACCTTATCTGGTATAAATACTGACATTATCAGAGCCAGCAGTCCTTACAGGGATTCACGCTCAGTGCTAATCAGAGAAAATGTCATGTCTGCATTCTTGGTTAGGGTTGGGGGTTAAGGTTTCCTGATTAATGTAAGGTGTAGTATGGTTGTTCACAATCAGTGTAAATTTACTTGATATAATAATTATAGCTGCATACGCATGTGTTTGTTTATTTCTGTGTGTGTGTTCACATAAATGTCAATAACAAGCTCCTTCACTCCTTTGGCCCCAATAATTTGTGTTTGATTGCGTGGGTTTTTCTCAGTCAACGGGAAGGTCTGCAGAGGTGATAAATATTGTCACTGCAATGCAAATGGCTTAAAGAGCAAGCAATCAGCGGCTCACTTTCAACTTTAATCTGTTTACTACACGACAATATCTAAAATGTACAGATTTTTTTGGTTTTGTTATGTTTTATATTTCTCGTATCCTACAGCAAACCAGTTTTCACATCAAGTGATGGTATTCAAAATGTATCAGGAGTGGAAGTTCAACATTTCCTCTGCTCTGTCATCAGCAACCAGACAGAAAAACAGCACAGATGGGTGTACCTCTGGCATAGTATGACACACTGATGGCTCCGTCTGATTGCTGTTACAGCCGTCATATCTGTTTTTTTAATGCTGCTTTGTGGTGCTATCAAATGGCTTCCCTCTTTTCCTTTTAATCTTAATATAATTGCATATTCCACATTTTACATTAAAGGTGACGGGCAAAAGGAAGAAATCGTGATTACTGATTGTGTTAGCTTAACGCTCCACAGTGACATGTGTAACCTTCTGGACATTAAAAGTGGCTTATCGGCTGCAAGTGACAGCAGAGCGTTGTAATTCAAGGCTGTCAGGGCTGGAAATGTGAGGTGCTGTTTAATATGCATGGACTTACTAATTACAGCCCTCTTACTCTAATGATGTGGCCTTGAGACCGGGATGCAGAGGACTAGGCTCACATATGCAAGCATGCACACACATTTGCTGTTTTTGACACACGCTAGTCACCGAAACACAACACCTCACCCAGTCTGGTGAAGCATAAATCATCTGGAAGGATCCCTTTATGCAAATCAGCATCCCAGTGGAAATTTGACAGAGAGGGGTGTGTAATTTGGGCATAGCATACCATAACACCAACTAGTGGCACACTAAGCTAAAAAAAAAAAAAAGGGAAAAACTTAAAGCAAAGAGATGCCCCGAGACTTGCCCCGAGGAAATTGTAATGTCAACCGTCAAAGGGGTGGTTTTGGTTTTGGACTGTGAGTTTCTCAACCTGCTATACCTCCAAAGCTGGCAGCAGGAAACACACCATCCAGGCTAGGCTTCCACACTGTTATCCAGTGTCAGTGAATAATCTCAAGTCTTCCTTCCTGCCTCCTTAATCAACCATCCATTACACTGCTGTCTTCTGCTCTCCATGAAAACACTGCCACAGCTCACATGGTTCATTCCACGCTCTCCGTACGTACTCGATCATTAATCTGCACTGTCGCCATTCTCTCCAAGATGTTCCCTTTTACATACAAGCCCATGCACAAAAGCTATTGGCTTTCTTCAACACTTTTGATACTGTTAATGTTCCTCATCAATGTGCACACACAGAGGAGCGAGCACATGCTCTCCAGCACTCTCCTGAGCCGCAGTGGGAGTCTGTAGTGGCGGGGATGATAAGCACTTGGATGCAGACTGTCCTGTTTGAGCCAGGGCAGACTGACCCAACAGCAACTCTCTTTCATGAACACCTAGCTAAAATGTAGACAATACATTTTGGCACAAAAATACTATAAAAGGGAGAAAAAAAGCCTTTACAAATTCAGAAGCTGGCCAGGGTTGTGGGAGATGATTACATTGTTTTTTTGTAAAATCCAGATTAATAATCTGCACAGAACAAAAACACATTGCGTGACCATGAGTTGTGCTAGTTTTGTTTAAAAATCTGTGAGCTTTTTATCATTATTTCACAGTTTTTTTTGGGAGTCTCATACAAAAGGCAACTATGCTGAGCGAGATGGGGCTAAAAATGAAAGCGCAGCTTCCAAATCGTTCTTCAGCCCACAGCGGGACTTCTGCTCCTGAAATTCGACAGTTCGATGGCGAGCACAAGGGGAGATTACAGCACTGTGTATGCTTTCTGTTATCTGCGCCCTGCTCTGCGGGTGGTTTTCACACCCAGAAAATGGATCAATTATCCGGTCACAGACACCCATCCATATCACTCACACAATTAACTCAGCCAGACACATGACAAGATGAATGGATGATTTGGGAACAGTTTCCTCAGTCACAAAATCAATCTAAGTGCATATGTTTTCAACCCTCTCCAAAAATAACACATTTTTTCCTTTTCTGTTTTACTCCACCTCACCCTCAGTCACAGCAGAGCCCATCTGCAGCTGCCTATGCAGCGTTCCATTAACTGGTAAATGCAGGAAGTCCAAACACTTTGGACTTAATTAGCTTCAAGACGGGAATACACGGTTGTTTGTACAATCTCCAGCGCTAACCCGCTTGGCAAGTAATATTTGTAACAAAGCGATATGCCCTGAATGTGAAAGCCTCCTGTGGTTCCTCTCATGTGCCTGACATAAGACATGATGTTGCTTTAATTGCTGTTTTGTTCTGTGCTGAGATGAAGAAGACATGCAAGCAGGGAGATATTTCATGCCCCAATGCTTAAACAGAGTTGTAGCATTCGCCTAACTTGTCTTGTTCAGCCTACATTAAACTAATCAAAATATTTTTCTCTCTCTCCCTGTAGGCAAACAGAAAAAGAGGAGCAGAGGAAACCCGTTTCTTTGTCAAAGAGGTTGAGGAAAACAAGCAAAGTAGGTCCAAATAAGACATAAGAATGATAATTGGATAATAAGGCATTGATGACGCAATATTTATGAATTAGCATTTACACCTGACTCAAAACACACACACAACCAACAAAATCTATCTATCTATCTATCTATCTATCTATCTATCTATCTATCTATCTATCTATCTATCTATCTATCTA